>CM035836.1:138893652-139181186 GCA_020510985.1 Pholidichthys leucotaenia | reverse complement strand
ATACAAATGAAAGTGAAAACTTACAGATCTTTGAGCACCAGAGCAAGGCAGGGCTCTGGTGGAGACAAGATGAGGATAATCAAGACAGCCGCAATTAGAAAATGAAAATAGCTCCCCTTAAATACAGATCAAAAACCCTTTACATAATTAGTGACAGGTGTGGGTATCTGAACAGGCAGGGGAAGGCATAATGCGGACCAGCTGGGGCAGAGAGAGGCGAACCAAAACTGACAGCTGACAGGGCAACACCCACACGAAGCCTCACGCCACTGACAGCTGTCAACCAGTAAAAGAACAATATTAAGGATATTAAAAAATAAAATGACACTCCCCGCTAGCTAAAATATAAATATAAATAGATACAAAATAAAAACGTAACAATGTGGAGAAATAAGATCAGGCGAGATACGACGAGCTGGAAGGTTGCAAAGTTTTATTTTCCTCCAACATAATGAAACACACTTTGTAGCTCTGTGCGCTACTGTGCTCTACTGTGCTACTGCGGCATGTATCGCAAGCTCTTTTATACATGTTATACAAACAGAGAGAGAATGCATGGCACATTAGAATAGTGATATACATGTCAGTCAATACCTATTACTAGCATGACCAATTTAGCGCCCGGACGTCGTCTCCCTAATCCGAGGATGTATAAACAACAGTCCATTGTTCTGGTTGTCCCCCAGGGGCTCTCTGTCTATATGCAAATTGTCCTCCGTTTCCTCCAGCCCTTCTGAGCGTGAAATAGTATCAGTCTGCATTGTGCGGGGTCACCACACTTTCCCCCCCCAGAAAGCTCAGAAGGGGCTGTGACCCTCCCCCCCGGTCATTTGGGCTCCAGCTCCGGTAGAACTGTCCTGCTGTAGAGGAGTGTCGGAGGGCATCATGTCAGTCCATGGGGGGGACAGGGGAGGGGTGGAAAAGACAGTGTACTCCGCTCCGGGTCCCAGCACGTTGAACGGCCGTGGATTGTGGGTGAACGGGGCCGGTGCACGTCGTACATAATGGAACCAACCAGCGATCGGCCGGCTTTAGGGAGTGATGTGCAGGAAGAGTGCTGTGGAGGAGGAGGAGGGGGAGGGGGGTGGGAGAAAGTGAGTGCCGGCTCGGGAGGTCAAAGGTGTCTGGGCCTCACAAAAACTGCGTGTGGATCCGCAAAGGTGAGGGACTTTCCCGGTAAACCTGGCGGTTATCCACAGCGGCTGTGAAAAAATTAAGTCTCTGACTCCTCTCACGGCTCGGTCCAGCGAGGATGTGGGGAAGGCAAATGGCCAAATTCCCCGGGGATGCATAGGGGCTGTGAAACAACTGCAGCTGTGTGAGGGACTTGGCGGTTTGGCTTTTAGGTGCAGAAGCAGCCCTAAAGCCATCGGGGACAGCAATCGGCTATATTCCCCTTGTGCGCTGTGGCTGAAAAACCCATACAAATTCCTGTGTGCGGGCTGCGTGTCTGCTTCAGGTGCGTGAGCAGCCCTGAAGGTTCCGAGAATGGCGATTGGCTGTGTTTCTTGGGCATGTGCAGCGGCGGAGGACGCTGTATCAGTCTGTGGAGCCAGTTTGTCCCTGTGCGTGGCGTGCGCTTGGCGCAGTGACCACATAGCTGGCAGTTGCGCTATCCTTGTAATCCCATGGTGTGCGTACGGGGCTTCTGTGGGCAGGAGGTCCACTGTCGGGAGTTGAGTCAGAGTCGGGGAGCTCGGTGGAAATCAACGCAGATGGCGCCGATGACTTTCCCCGTTCAGGCTGCTTCCTTCAGTTCGCTCGTGTCGCTTTTCACGGTGCGTGTCGGTCCCAGTGCTGCCGCTGATCCTCGTGGGTGTGGATGAAGAGGTTGCAGGCATTCTCTAGTCCTCTGGGATCCACAGCGCAGTGAGAGGGAGCAGACGGTCATTCTTTCTCGTCAGGTCACCAGTGTGGAGGGAAAAGATCAGGCCAGGGGCGCACCATGACACGTCTAGGGTCACCACTGTGGAGGAATAAGATCAGGCGAGATATGACGAGCTGGAAGTTGCAAAGTTTTGTTTTCCTCCAACATAATGAAACACACTTTGTAGCTCTGTGCGCTACTGTGCTCTACTGTGCTGCTGAGGCATGTATCGTAAGCTCTTTCATACATGTTATACAGAGAGAGAATGCATGGCACATTAGCATAGTGATATACATGTCAGTCAATACCTATTACTAGCATGACCAACTGCCACCCAGACGTCCTCTCCCTAATCCGGGGATGTATAAACAACAGTCCATTGTTCTGGTTGTCCCCCAGGGGCTCTTTGTCCATATGCAAATTGTACTCTGTTTCCTCAAGCCCTGCTGAGCGTGAAGTAGTATCAGTCTGCATTGTGCTGGGTCACCACAACAAAACTAAAACACAAACAAGAAAATGGCAAACAGAGCATGAATACAGAAACCTAAAAAGGCATAAAATGCAACAAATAAATAAATATAAGGAAAAGCCACAAGACTGAGCATAGCGGAAACTGCCAGTACTCAGCTCGTGACAGATGTCCTGAGATACACTTCATGCAAACATCACTGACTAAATATTTACGTGTTTTGCAAACCAGAATAAATTCAGATATCTCATCTTTGATAGCTTGAGTAAGAAGCAGTGCTGAAGGAATGCAGTAAAAAAGCCTGTACAGTTTTTAGTGTGTCTTATATAATGTTCCTGTAATGGTCATTGGGATTCTCCTGAGCCATGATGGAGTTGCAAAAGTTTTGGATACTCAGTGGTAAGTAACTCTATTTTAAAACATACTTTTATCAATTTTCAAAAAAAAAAGTGCTTCTGTCAAAAATATGTGTTCTAGATTTATTCCCTTTTAAACTACACCCTTGCCCCCTTCCTGATTTCTCATTTTGTTGCATGTTTGTCACACTTAAATGTTTCGGATAAGATAAGATAAGATAAGAAACTTTATTGTCCCTCAAGGGAAATTTGTCTTGGGCTTGTCACCCGTGCTGCAACCACACAATTCACACATACACAATTGATGTAGTACATAATAAATGAAATAAAACCTAATAAATAATACAAGTACATACATAAATAAATATATAACAGCAGTCATTAAGAACAGGCATTATAAGTGTCCCTGACCTATTTATCTGAGTTTAAAAGTTTTACTGACGTCGGGATAAATGAGTTCTTATATCTATTGAACCTGCACTTGGGGACTCTGTATCTCCTCCCTGAGGGCAGCCGCACATGTTCATTGGTTAGTACATGGCTCATGTCACTGATTATTTTTTGAGCTTGTCTACAGGCTGTTTGTGTAAGATGTGCATGGGTAATTACTCTTTAACTCCAATAATTTTCCATGCTGTATGAATTAACGCAACACTCTGTTCTTTAGTTTCACAGAGAGGTTGCCAAACCAAGCTGTAATGCTGTATCTAATACAGCTCTCCAACACAGCCTGGTAAAATATTAACATAATCCTTTTATCAACGCCATGTATTCTTAATCTACGCAAGAAATGCAGCCACTGTTGTAGTCTGCTACAGAGGTAATCAATATGTGTGCTCCAGGTTAATGAATTGTCAATAAATACTCCCAAATATTTAAAGGAACTAATCTGTGTTATAGTGTGGTTGTGGATGACCACAGGCCTTTGGTCACTAACTCCGCGAGGGTCAAACACCATCTCCTTTGTTTTATCAGTATTCAAAATGAGATGATTGTCATCACACCAATTGACAAACCTTGAATTTCTATAAAATAGCTTGACAGAATGAGTCTTTTGAAGTAGTGATAAAATAGCAGTGTCTTCAGAAAATTTAATATTTTGATTGCCTGGATAGACACTTCTGCACTCATCAGTGTACAAGGTGAACAAAAATGGTGAACTAACACTGCCTTGGGGAGCTCCTGTGCTGAGGGTTCTAAATTTAGATAAAGTTCCATTTACACTAACTTGCTGTTTACGATAAGTTAAAAATGAGTGGTACCATTTAATAATGACAGGATGCACTTTATAAATCATTTAACCTCCCTTGCACTCTGGTCAATTTCCCTAAAACGCCAAAAAAACAATGTACCCAAAGTAAATCAAAGCTGTTCTTCAACCCTTTGCAGCATCTTCATGTGGTTTGTCTCATTTAAAAGAAAACACTTTGAATTTTTGGCATAACAGTCATAATCTCTCTAAGTGCTCCTGCCACTGAGTAACAGTATCTAACATACTGAACTTGAAGAAAATAAATTTGGCCTGGGTGTTTTTTTGGATACAAATGCTTGCAAATAACACACAGCTTCAGATCTGGGCTGGAAAATGCAACAGAAATGTAGAACCAAGTGTTATCCAGCTGAGGTCAAAATTTTGTAACAATACCACAAAAAATGAATATATTACACAGCTTTTTTCTTAGGTTGTTCCCGGGCGTTTTTGAACTGTGCCAAATTGTGCCAAATGGCACAGTTTGAAAAAACGTCTAACTTTTGAATGATTCAATATAGAAGCTTCATCTCGGGCTCTAATGAAAGGTGAAGGGCTGTGTGTGTGTGTGTGTGGGGGGGGGTGTTTCATTCATTCATGAATGAATGAATGAACAAACAAGCCCCCACACACAAAGAAGCATGCCACGTAAAAAAATGTGTGGCTTTTTTTTTACAAGAAAAAATAACCTATAGTGCACTAAAAATTATACTAAAATATCTGTAATGTAGAAGATAACAACTCCCACCCCCCTCCCGCTACAGAGGACGGACATCGCCCATCGCTACATGATAGAAAGCGGTGACGGTGCGCCGTGGTCTACTACGCACAGTTGTACTAAAATATCTGCAATATATCTGCAATCCGCTACAGAAGAGTAGCGGGGGGGGGGGCCTTCACAACATGACGGGGGGGGGAGGGGGCGTCATGTTGGACCCGGATCGCAGCAGTCCGGGTCCGTCATGTTGTGATAACGCACAGTTGTAATTTACCGATCAGTCAAAAGTCATTTGGATTACAATTTTCAGGGATAAAGAATAATTTAGCTTATAACACTTACCTGTCCACAACAGCAGTGTCGCTGGCGAACTTCTCTTCCTCATTGTCAGACGAACATGACACTGGTCCGCTTGTTACGTACTCGTGGTTCTGTTCACGTGACCCGGGTCAAAACCATAATTCCATTATTGCGGTTTTGAGCTTCCATGATTAAGCGGTTTTTTGGCGAACGATTTTTCAAAACAAAATAAGAACAGTAGTAAGAAAAAAGGACTGGCGAACGCCAGTGTGTCACCCAGCCTTACACAAAACGATGTTAGGCAAGGGATGCACTGCTTTCGAAACTTCTGTTCTTCAATTGGCTTGCTGTATTCGCAAGCCGTTGGTAGGCGGGTCCTTCTTGCTAGGTTTTCAGTCATTGGTTCTTCAAGGTTTCAGAAACCCAATTCAAGGCTCTTATTAGTCGAATGAGAGGCCAATACATCTAAACCAATCAAAGCACTCCTTTGGCTTTCTGTTCGCGGCTGTGTCTGTAGTGGAAGAACGGAAATGCAGCTTTTTTTTTCCAGTGCGCACTAGGACGCACAGTGAGGGCGCCCTCGTGCGCTCTAGGACGCAGAGACGTGTCCCGCCCGCCGTACACCCGAGTGCAAGAGGTTAAAAGGTGTGGCTGCCGTGCGTTAAAAGCTGAACTAAAATCACCAATAAAAGAAGTGCATATGAGGTTGTCTCCTCCAAATGTGTAAACACAGAATGAGTTAAGGTTAAAATGCCATCCTCTGTACTTCTATTATTTTTATAAGCAAACTGCAGAGGATCCCAAAAGTCCTCCAAAATCAGTTTTCAGAATGTCAATGACAATCTTCTCGAGGCACTTCATTACCAGTGAGGTCAGTGCAACAGGACGATAGTCATTATTCTCTTTACAGCTTGCTTTTTTTGGTACAGGAATTATAATAGAGCTTTTCCAAATTACTGGGACAGAACACATATCTAAAGACTTCTGGTAGATGGGACTCCAGGCTTCTCCTAGCTCCTCACTACATGACTTCGGTAAGTGCTCAGAGATCCCGTCTGATCCAGATGCCTTCTTGGGGCACATACGTGAGAAAATCTTTCCACAACATGCTGGTCAACTATAATTTTTGCAGAGCCTAATACTGATATAGCATCCAGAGCAGCTTTTTGTTTATGAGAAAAATCTCTAGTCTCAAATATGCACAAGAAATTATTCAACTCGTTTGCCCTTTTCTTCCTCATTCATTACATTAATGCAGCTTTTGGGATGGGGTCATCTTTGTCATTACTTTAACTGAGTCCCACAATTTCCTAGAACTTTTTCCTAGGTATTCAGATTCAAATTTCTTCCTCGTCTCATCTCTAGCTGTTCTTAGTTTACAATTAATTTTCTTTCAGTATATTTTTCATACTTAACATGTCCCCATTCTTAAAGACAATCTTTTTCTGTACTATGCACCGTTTTAATTCCTTGGAAATATAAGACTTATTATTGGGGTACATAGTGATTACTTTCTGAGGTAAAACATTTTCTTTACAGAATTTTATGTACTTTTAGCACCTTGTGTGAGCCAGATTATCTAGCATCTCAGACAGCAGACAGTGATAAGCTTGGGACAACAAAGAGCAGGAGGTTCCTGGTGAGATAGCAGGAAGGAGTCAGGATGAAGGATGTTGAATGCAGTGTGATGCAAATGTCATGTTGTGTGTGATGTAAATGCCATGAAACTTAAGGGGAGAGTTTCTGCTTGAGAGTTCAGTCTGTTCTGTGCTTGAAAGATGTGAGTGTGTAATAAATTGTCTGAAATGATTCCGCCTCTGATTTCACACACTCCACATACTCAGTTATGGTATCTGTGGCCTCCTCCAACTCCAAGTTATGGAAGAGTCCCCAGTCGGTACAAGAAAAACAACCTCTCAAAGTTTCTATACCTTCATTGTCCCATATGAAGATTGTCCTTTGTCTGTGGTTTGCTACTTTTACGCAAAGACTTGTAAGTAGGAATCAGATGAACAGCATTATGGTCTGAGGACCCCAAGGGGGGGCTTGACCCTTGCTATATAGGCATTTTTGACATTCCCATAGCATTTGTCGAAAATATTTTCCCCCCTTGTACTGCAGTTCACATATTGGCTGAAGCCAGGCAGTGCCGCATCCAGTTTGCAGTGATTAAAATCCCCTAAAATCAAACAAGGTGCTTCAGAGTGCGTTCCAGTTGTCTGTGTACACAGTCCACCATAGCGTTTGCTGCACTGAAAGCGTTCCCACTGGGGCGGATATAAACTGTGCATAATAAAATGTTTCCAAATTCACAGGGGAGATAAAGGGGTCTCAGGCTTAAGCACAGCAGTTCTATGTCTGGGATACAAAGCGACTCTCTCGTAGTGAACTGTGAGCACCATTTGTTCTTAACGTACACACAAATACCTCCTCCTTTGATCTTACCGGAGAGCGCGTCCCTGTCCTGCCCGCACCAGGGAGAAGCCGTCCACGGATAAGAGCGAGTCAGGTACGTCCTCCCTGAAGCCACAATTCCGTGAAAACGAGCAGGCATGACTCCCGGTACTCGTATAGGAACCTAGCGTTGATTTTGAGTTCCTCCATTTTGCTCTTCAGTGAGCGGACATTACAGAGCAACATGGATGGCAGTGGAGGCCTGTTCTCTCTCCTCCGCAGTCTCTGTCGTACTCCGCCACTTTTCCCTCTCTTCCGCGACTGGCTTCTACATCCTCCCGTCGGATTTTCGTAAGAGCTCCCTAGGCAGAAGGGGTGCCAAGACATGGCTGGAACGAAGAAGCAGGAGCTGGTCTCGAGTATAGCTCAGGAGCGTGGTCGGCCTGATGTCCCGATCCACTTGGGTACAGTGAAATATTATCCCAAGCAACCAGATCACAAGCAGTCCCTTTAGCAAAAACATCATTGTGATACTTCAAACTGAGCACTAAAACTGAGTACAACAAACTAAGTACTACAAAACATACACACACAGTAGCAGCACAAGGTAGCCCGGGTCGCAGCAGAGCAGCGCCACCAGCAGCGTCCATGCTGGATCATCAAATGGCATTCATTTATATAGCGCTTTTATTCTCATCTCTTGATGACCAAAGCGCTTTACAGATCCTGCGATCCACCCTTTCACACACACACACTGATGGCCGCATGCTACCAAATATGGCACTTCCAGACCCCACCAGGAGCAATTGGGGGTGAAGTGTCTTGCCCAGGGACACAACGGCAGGATATCCGGGGAGAGCGGGATTCGAACCGCAAACCATGTGGTTATTGGACGACCTGGGCTACCTCCTGAGCCACTGCCACCCCGACAAAGATAACACAAGTAGACAAAGATAACACAAGTAAACACAAAATGCAGTTTTTAAATGAAGGTGTTTATCGTTAATGTCATAAATTAAGATTAGGCACCAAATGCCAGCAGTGAGTTTGTAGGTTTATTAATAAAAAGGAGCAAAAGGACAAAGTAATGTGCCACGAGGGGCAAAACGCAAAGACCAAACATGCAACACCGAAGGGTGAACAACGAGAGGACATAAAGAGTTATAATAAACACTTACTGAGAGTAGCGAGGGAGAAACCTAATGCTAGCACGAGGGCTGGAACCGACGAATAGGGATTCCAGCCTTAATGGGGTGAGGTCGCAGTGAGGAGTCAGCCTCAGCAGTGACCTTAAATGCTAAACCAGCCTAATGATCCACAGGTGAGAAGGGAAAGTAATTGCTAATCTCGAACAGCTGTCACAGGCTGCGGACCGGCTTGACAGCCAGAAGTCCGGCCGTAGTGCTGTCACAGTAAAAGCACCAATATCAATAATAACACACAGAACAAGAAACACGAAAGAATAGGGGAAAATACTGAGTGGGATCACCACAGTGCCCCCCGTTTAAGGGACGCATTCCAGGTCTCCCGTGTCTGTCTCTCTGTGTTGGCCCTGCAATGGACTGGCAAACTGTCCAGGGTGAACCCTGCCTCTCGACCAAAGATACTGGGATAGGTTCCAGTCTCCCTTCGACCCGAAAAGGATTAAGCGGAAGAAAATGGATGAATGGATTCCAGGCGTCCTACTGACATCTAGGCAAAATGGACCCCCACCACCCCACCCCAACCAGAAAAAACTATCAGACTCAACCACGGGGGGCGGGGGGGAGGGGGAATAGAGGCAAGGATGGCATGACAAAAAAAAAAATGGAAAATACTTAGAAAAGCTGTGAACAGCAAGATACTAGCACATAAGGCAAAAGAAACTCTCATACTCTCAACACAAAAATAAACATATCAATACAAAACTTAACTACAGCTCCAAAAATGCTTAACAGCAAGATACTAAAAAAAAATATAAAGAAATGCATCAAAGGGTTCTAAAACCAAAAGAACCTAATAAATACTTAGATTATAAAAGAGAAATAGTCAACAACTCAACTGCAAGTGCCAAGAAAACCTCAAAGGGTACAAATTACCAAAATAACATAACAATTACTTGGTAACCAAAGGGAAATAGTTGACTATACCACTTCAAGGTCAAAAGAGAAGCAACTAAACACTCAGAGAGAACAAAGGAAAAAAAAATCATGAAGAACTCAAGAATATCATACAAATACATTTCCTTTTCCTCTGTTTTTCCGTTCTTACAGAAATGCCAAAGGCAATAATCAAAAAGTCCAAACACAAAAATTTGCAAAACACTTCAAGAGACAAAACAAAATATATTTCTACTCAGAAAAGTCAAAACAGAATCTATCAATATTCTAGAACAAGGTGCATGGAAGTAATAGAAGTAAGGTAAAAAGGCTGTTCTGGTGGTCTACCGGCATTCCTGACTCCAAGTAGGGGGAAGAAGTTCAGGCGGGCGGCCACCAAAGTCCCAGAACTGGCGGAGACAGTCTTTCAGGCAGTCGGCCAGCGATCCTTAGATCACCGGACTGGAGGGGTGAACCCGGAGGCTGCTTCCCCCACCAGATGGCCTCAGAGGAGGGAGCGGTGAACCGGGTGAAGGGGGACCGCATCAGCATCTGGTAGTGACGAAAGGAGGGAGAAAGAGGGGAAAGGGGAAGAAGGGGGGAACCACAACGGTATCGGGCGTAGGGGATCTGCAGCTCCCATCACGACCTTGGACTTGAAGCCCTGAAGGCACCCGCGATGGATCCAGCTGGGACAACGCTGCACCCTCGGCCGTAGCACTGTCACAGTATAAGCACCAATATCAATAATACAGAACTAGACACACGAAGGAAAAGGCTTGGATCACCACAATTAAGGGTAAAAAAAAAAAAAAAGAATCCAAACCTACATGGCCCTGTGTGAAAAAGTGATTGCCCCTAAACCTAATGTGTCATAAATGCCATTCAGGGCAGAATAAAGGCACCATGCGCCGGCTGTGAGTTTGCGAATTTTAATAACAAAAGGCACAAAAGAACAAACAGAAACAAACCAAAAACTAGAAGGCAATTGAAGAAACAGGTGAAGCAAGAATAGCGAAAGCTAAGACAACTGGAATCGCAAGCTAAACCTGGTAGAGCTAGCCGTGGGACACATGCTAGGAAACAATAAAATGTAAAGAGACACTTACGGCTTGAGGAGAAAAGCTGCAAGTAGGGGTGCTGCACTAGACAAAGGTGCACAGCCCTTAAACAGGGATCAGAATCCATTAACATAATAAACAACGGGTGTGGGGTACCTGAATGGGCAGGAGAAAGTGAGGATACATGATTGGGATCAGCTGAGGCAGAGAGAGAGAGGCAAACCAAAACTGACAGCTGACAGGGCAACGCCCACACAAAGCCTCACGCCACTGACAGCTGTCAACCAGTAAAAGAACAAAAATAAGGATATACAAAATAAAATAACAATCCCCACTTGCCAAAATACAAATATAAATAGATACAAAATAAAAATGTAACAAAAACTAAAACACAAACATGAAAATGGCAAACAGAGCATGAATACAGAAACCCAAAAAGGCAAAAAGTGCAACAAATAAGTAAATATAAGGCAAAGCCACGAGACTGAGCATGGGGCGGAAACTGCCAGCGCTCCACTTGTGACAGAGCCCCTTTCTCAAGCGGTGGATCACAGACACCCCGGGGTAACATCAAAAGAAAAAGACCCCCCCCCCCCCTCCCAACAGCAGCACAACAATAACCGACCCAGGGTGGGTGGTGGGGTAAACAGGCTAGGAGGGAACAAAAACAACCCTGCTCAGGACCCACACCAGGCTAAGCCAGGCCCCCCTAAGCCAAAGAACTAAACAGTTCAGGTGGCTGATCAAAGTCCAAGGCCTGACAGACGGCGAGGTGGTACGAGTCAGGTGGCCTGCTGGAGAACATGGGCCACCCAATCCAGCGGCTCAGTCCGTCAGGAGGTCGACCAGAGTTTTTCAGCCATCTAGAAAGAAGAGGTGGCCTAGGAGGCGGCTCCTCCACTGGGAAGCCAAGAGAAGGGAAGGAGAGCCGGGGAGGGAGATCCACGATGGCGCCTGGCTGAGGAGAAACCATGACGGCGTCCGGCGCAGGAGGAAAACCCATGACGGCATCTGGCACAGGAAGGGGGACAACGAGGGCGTCTGGCACAGGAGGAGGAACCACAACGGCGACTGGCAGAAGAGAGGGGATGGCCACGGCATCTGGCAATGGGGGGAGAGCCACGACGACATCTGGCAGCAGTAGAGGAACCACGACGGCATCTGGCAGAGGAGGGGGAACCATGATGGATTCTATCAGAAGAGAGGGGACCATGACAGTGTCTGGCAAAGGAGAGGGAACAACGACAACCTTGGACTGGCCAGCAGAACCCTCAGTGGTCCCGGGCTGGAGTGGAGCTGCATCCTCGGTGCATCCATCTAGCATCTAGCTGCATCCATCTAGCATTGTAGCTAGATGGAATAAACAGCATAACTGTCTATTTAGTTACCCTACATGGTATGAATATGTACCCATACATATTGTCACCCTCCGTAGCGACTGATATTGTCCTAGCTGTATACTGGAGGGGACCATTTGTGTAAGTCTGTTGCGTCTTTTGCATTCAATACTATTAGGTTGTCACATTTTTTTTGCTATCTCTGCGAGCAGCCCTGCTTAGGTTATACAGTCTGACAGCCATAGGTAGGAAGGACCTGCGAAACCTCTCAGTTGCGCACCTAGGATGATGTAGTCTACTGCTAAATGAGCTCCTCAGTGCGTTCAGTATGTCCTGCATAGGGTGGGACTCTGACTCCAGCAGAGATGACAGTTTAGCCACCATCCTTCTCTCTCCTATCTCCTCCACTGGGTCAAGGCGTTGCCCCAGGAAAGCGCTAGCTTTCTTGATTAGCTTGTTCAGTCTCTTCCTATCGGCTGCTGTAATGCCACTGCCTCAGCAGACCACTCCAAAAGTGATGGCTGATGCCACCACCGTGTTGTAGAATGTCTTCAGCAGCACCCCTTGTACACCAAAAGACCTGAGCCTCCTCAGTAGGAACAGCCTGCGCTGTCCCGTCTTGTAGAGTGCATCGGTATTGTGTGACCAGTCTAGTTTATTGTTCAGATGAACACCCAGGTACTTGTAGGATGTCACCATCTCAATGTCTGTTCCCTGGATGTTTATTGGTGCAGTGAGGGGTTGTCCTTGCCTGCTGCAGTTCACCACCAGCTCCTTAGTTTTCCTCGCGTTGATCTGGAGGTAGTTCCGATGGCACCAGTCCATGAAGTCCTGGATAAGTCCTCTGTACTCAGCTTCATCTCCGTTGGAGATGAGGCCGACAATCGCAGAGTCATCAGAGAACTTCTGTAGATGGCAGTGTGTTGTGTTGTGTTGTGTTGTGTGAGAAGTCCGCAGTATAAAGGGTGAACAGAAAGGGAGGCAAAACCGTTCCCTGGGGGGCCCCCGTGCTACCGATGATCGTGTCGGACACACAATCCCGGGTTCTCACAAACTGTGGCCGGTTAGTGAGGTAGTCAAGGATCCATGATCCTTCAGGATCATCGGTTGGATGGTGTTGAAAGCACTGGAGAAGTCAAAGAACATGATCCTCACCGCATTCCCGGGCTTGTCCAGGTGGGACAGGGAATGGTGAAGGAGGAAGATCACTGCATCCTCCACCCCAATGCCATGCTGGTAGGCGAACTGGAGTGGATCCACCGCTGGTCCCACCAGGGGCGGAGGTGAGCAAGGAGCAGTTTCTCCAGGGTCTTCATCATGTGAGACGTCAGAGCCACTGGTCTGTAGCTGTTCAGGTCTTTGGGGTGGGAAGTCTTTGGTACAGGTACCACACAAAATGTTTTCCACAACTGTGGTACCCTCCCCAGCTTCAGGCTCAGGTTGAAGATGTGCTCCCATCAACAAGAAGAGGTATCAGTGTGAACCAGACCGCCCACAACCTCTCTCGTCCGCTCTTAGATCATGAAAAACCGACGACCAGCAGAGATCCTCGGCACTCTGCTCGGAAGGCAGGGCTAATATCGCTCTTTACGAATGAAAAGACCCAGATCGCCCAACGTGACCATGAAACGGGAATTTAAAAGTGGAATAACAAGGATCACACTTCCTCTTCCTAAAGTAACCGTTTTTTCAAAATAATACCACACAATTGTATTAATACAATTGACATCTGAGAAAGAAAAGGGTCATTTTCTCAGCTGGGTTACACAAGTTTTAATAACGAAAGGTACAAAAGAACAAACAGAAGCCAAAAACTAGAAGGCAATTGGAGACACAGGTGAAGCAAGAATAGCGAAAGCTAAGGCAACTGGATTCGCCAGCTAAACCTGGGAGAGCTAGCAGTGGGACACACGCTAGGAAACAATAAAATGTAAAGAGACACTTACGGCTCGAGGAGAAAAGCTGCAAGTAGGGTGCTGCACTAGACAAAGGTGCGCAGCCCCTTAAATAGGGATCAGAATCCATAAACATAATAAACAACGGGTGTGGGTACCTGAACGGGCAGGAGAAAGTGAGGATACATAATTGGGATCAGCTGAGGCAGAGAGAGAGAGGCAAACCAAAACTGACAGCTGACAGGGCAACGCCCATACAAAGCCTCATGCCACTGACAGCTGTCAACCAGTAAAATAACAAAAATAAGGATATAAAAAATAAAATAACAATCCCTACTTGCCAAAATATAAATATAAAGAGATACAAAATAAAAATGTAACAAAAACTAAAACACAAACATCAAAATGGCAAACAGAGCATGGACACAGAAACCCAAAAAGGCAAAAAGTGCAACAAATAAGTAAATATAAGGAAAAGCCACAAGACTAAGCATGGCGGAAACTGCCAGTGCTCCACTTGTGACAGAGCCCTTTCTCAAGCAGTGGATCCCAGACACCCCGAGATAACATCAAAAGAAAAAGACACCCCCCCCCCCAAACAGCAGAACAACAATAACTGACCCAGGGTGGGTGGTGGTGGGAAACTGGCTAGGAAGGAACAAAAACAACCCTGCTAAGGACCCACACCAGGTTAAACAAGGCCCCCATAAGCCAAAGAACTAAACAGTTAAAGAAGCTGACCAAAGTCCAGGGACTGACAGATGGCGAGGTGGTACGAGTTGGGTGGCCTGCTGGAGAACATGGACCACCCAATCCAGCGGCTCAGTCCGTCAGGCAGTCAACAAGAGTTTTTCAGCCACCTAGAAAGAAGAGGTGGCCTAGGAGGCGGCTCCCCCACTGGGAGGCCAAGCGAAGGGAAGGAGAGCCGAGGAGGGAGAGCCACGATGGCGCCTGGTTGAGGAGAAACCATGACGGCGTCCGGCGCAGGAGGAAAACCCATGACGGCATCTGGCACAGGAGGGGGGACCACGAGGGTATCTCGCACAGGAGGGGGAACCACAACGGAGTCTGGAAGAAGAGAGGGGAAGGCCATGGCATCTGGCAATGGGGGGGAGAGCCACGATGACATCTGGCAACGGAGTAAGAGCCACGACGGCATCTGGCAGAGGAGGGGGAACCATGATGGATTCTAACAGAAGAGAGGGGACCATGACAGTGTCTAGCAAAGGAGAGGGAATAACGACGCCCTTGGACTAGCCAGCAGCACCTTCAGTGGTCCCGGGCTGGAGTGGAGCTGCATCCTCAGTGGCTTCGGGCAGGAGCGGAGCTGCACCCTCGGTGGCTCCGGGCTGGAGCGGAGCTGCACCCTCGGTGGCTCCGGGCTGGGGCGGAGCTGCACCCTCGGTGGCTCCAGGCTGGAGCGGAGCTGCACCCTCGGTGACTCCGGACTTGAGCAATGCAGCTCCCGCGGTGGCTCTGGGCTGGAGCAATGCAGCACCCGCGGTGGGTCCGGACTGGACCAAGGCTGCACCCTTGGTGAGCCCGGGCTGCAACATGGCTGCACCCTTGGTGGGCCCGGACTGGGCCACGGTTGCACCTACGATGGACCCGGACTGGGTCAATGCTGCAGCCTCGGAGGCTCCGGGCTGGAATGGAGCACCCATGATGACCTCCACAGCAAAGGAAGCAGTACGCTCAAAGACCTCAGCCAGAAGGGGAGCAACACCCACAGAGGTCCCAGGCTTAGACAGAGTGCCTGCGATGACCTCAGCTGGAGGAGCTGGACCAACAACAATTTCTGGTGATGAACCTGGACCCATGGAGACAGCTAGCAGATCTGGGATAACCTCGGTCAGCCTGGGGAAGAGCTCAGACAAAACAGGTGGAGACACAGGGTCAGGGTCACCAGCAGTAGTGGAGCCCGGTGAGGTGAGCTCAGGTGCAGCTGACGGCTGCACTTGGCTCTCCCCGCCAAGAACCTGTCAAGAATTCTCCAAAACTTTGACAATGAAAACAAAGGCGAGCACTTGCCTGAGCTTGAGCTCCACAGCCGTCCAGGACTCCATGGATCAAGACGACGACTTCTCGGGTCCGGTCCTTTGGAGGTGCAGCTCCAACGCAGCAGGCTTGGTGGTAGATACAATCTCCAGACTCCCAGGCGAAATGACCCTCGCCGGTGGCTCATCCGCCTTTCATGGCGGCTGCGGGTCCACTTCCTGCGGGCACTGGATCCAGTGTGGCTGAGGTCTGTGGAGACTCAATCATAGGCACAGACATCAGCTCAGTACCAGGGTTTCCTCTCTGACCAGACTGTGGCTGAGGGGCTGGGGCCAGGTCCTCCAGGACCGCAGGCTCCTCCATCACCTGGCGGCTCAGCGGGCACTCTGAAAACATGGGAGGAGGCACAGAGAGAGCAGGTGAAAGACTTACAGCTGCAGCAGGCAGTGTGGGCTCAGAGGACTGTACAAGTTGAGCTTCACAACCGGGAATCAGAGAAGGTAATCCATGTTTAAGTGATTGAGAATGATAAAGCATTTGCCTGTTTTCCTGGAGCATGATGTTTTCTGCTGCAGCTGGTGTGGTGTCATCCGTCTCCGTGACCACAGTGGATATTGGCCCCTCAGAGGATCATGGAGGGGCAGCTCCAGTGGGTACAGAGGCGGGTGGAGCCGAAGGAAAAATAATCGACCTCTCGACAGCAGGAAAGACTGCTGGGGAGAAGCAGGGAACAGCAGCTGTGGAAAAGGGAGGCGCTGACGATTCAGCCGGAGATGAAAAACTCTGAATGCACATTGCTGAGGGAGGCTTCTGACTGGGCATAGGAGTTGCTGCTGGCTGAGAAGTGAAGGTATTCTTCCGACGGGACTTTTTAGATCAGTGGTGATGAACGGGAAGCAGAGGCGTAGGCTCACCGTGGAGAGGGAGAGGCTCCGGAGTCAGGGGGTGCTTAATCATCGGCTCCAACTCCGGTTCCCTCGGTGAAAACTCCTCCAATTCCTGAGCCAAATCCAGGAGGAGCCATGGCTTAACCTCTAGCAGGAGGTGAGTCTCCATCAGTAAAATTTTCCTGCGCTTCTCCAGCTCCTCAGCTGACTGAGCGGGCCAAAGCTCGGGAGGAGGAGGCAAAGCTGCCGCCGGAGAGCGGTGAGAGGCTGGAAGCTTTTTTGTGCGCGAGGGCTTGCTCTTTGTTGGCGCAGCCGCTGGCATCGGAGCTGATTCCCCCGGCTCGTTGCTCGTTGATGGAGGGAAGATTATGGAGAGAAGTAGGTCTGTGAGCTCCAGGTGATCCCACAGGCTGGGGCATGCCTCAAGCACCTGCGCCGCACCCTCTAGCCACTCTTGGGTTGCCTTGGGGGTACAGGAGGCTCGAGCCTATAACAGGATATCCTCCAGTATGCACACTGACCACTGCTCCATTTCTTTTCGTCCCAAGGTGGATACCTCCGGGGTAACAGACATGGTAATATCGGTGTGAAAGGAAAAAAAAAACAAACGGGGAAAAATGGAAAAATCAAGGAACTTCGCCGCCAAGGAGTGAAAGAAACAAAAAAATCAACAAACTCACAGCAGCTGGGTCTCTACTTGGCGGTTGTCTTCTGTCAGAAATGGCCTTCGGGGCAGGAAGGCAAAACCCACGCGCTGAACTGAGTTTGGGAATTTATTGCAACAACAACAAATGAAGAGTTCAACAAAGTGCTCAAAACACAAAATACAAATGAAAGTGAAAACTTACAGATCTTTGAGCACCAGAGCGAGGCAGGGCTCTGGTGGAGACAAGATGAGGATAATCAAGACAGCCGCAATTAGAAAATGAAAATAGCTCCCCTTAAATACAGATCAAAAACCCTTTACATAATTAGTGACAGGTGTGGGTATCTGAACAGGCAGGGGAAGGCATAATGCGGACCAGCTGGGGCAGAGAGAGGCGAACCAAAACTGACAGCTGACAGGGCAACACCCACACGAAGCCTCACGCCACTGACAGCTGTCAACCAGTAAAAGAACAATATTAAGGATATTAAAAAATAAAATGACACTCCCCGCTAGCTAAAATATAAATATAAATAGATACAAAATAAAAACGTAACAATGTGGAGAAATAAGATCAGGCGAGATACGACGAGCTGGAAGGTTGCAAAGTTTTATTTTCCTCCAACATAATGAAACACACTTTGTAGCTCTGTGCGCTACTGTGCTCTACTGTGCTACTGCGGCATGTATCGCAAGCTCTTTTATACATGTTATACAAACAGAGAGAGAATGCATGGCACATTAGAATAGTGATATACATGTCAGTCAATACCTATTACTAGCATGACCAATTTAGCGCCCGGACGTCGTCTCCCTAATCCGAGGATGTATAAACAACAGTCCATTGTTCTGGTTGTCCCCCAGGGGCTCTCTGTCTATATGCAAATTGTCCTCCGTTTCCTCCAGCCCTTCTGAGCGTGAAATAGTATCAGTCTGCATTGTGCGGGGTCACCACACTTTCCCCCCCCAGAAAGCTCAGAAGGGGCTGTGACCCTCCCCCCCGGTCATTTGGGCTCCAGCTCCGGTAGAACTGTCCTGCTGTAGAGGAGTGTCGGAGGGCATGTCAGTCCATGGGGGGGACAGGGGAGGGGTGGAAAAGACAGTGTACTCCGCTCCGGGTCCCAGCACGTTGAACGGCCGTGGATTGTGGGTGAACGGGGCCGGTGCACGTCGTACATAATGGAACCAACCAGCGATCGGCCGGCTTTAGGGAGTGATGTGCAGGAAGAGTGCTGTGGAGGAGGAGGAGGGGGAGGGGGGTGGGAGAAAGTGAGTGCCGGCTCGGGAGGTCAAAGGTGTCTGGGCCTCACAAAAACTGCGTGTGGATCCGCAAAGGTGAGGGACTTTCCCGGTAAACCTGGCGGTTATCCACAGCGGCTGTGAAAAAATTAAGTCTCTGACTCCTCTCACGGCTCGGTCCAGCGAGGATGTGGGGAAGGCAAATGGCCAAATTCCCCGGGGATGCATAGGGGCTGTGAAACAACTGCAGCTGTGTGAGGGACTTGGCGGTTTGGCTTTTAGGTGCAGAAGCAGCCCTAAAGCCATCGGGGACAGCAATCGGCTATATTCCCCTTGTGCGCTGTGGCTGAAAAACCCATACAAATTCCTGTGTGCGGGCTGCGTGTCTGCTTCAGGTGCGTGAGCAGCCCTGAAGGTTCCGAGAATGGCGATTGGCTGTGTTTCTTGGGCATGTGCAGCGGCGGAGGACGCTGTATCAGTCTGTGGAGCCAGTTTGTCCCTGTGCGTGGCGTGCGCTTGGCGCAGTGACCACATAGCTGGCAGTTGCGCTATCCTTGTAATCCCATGGTGTGCGTACGGGGCTTCTGTGGGCAGGAGGTCCACTGTCGGGAGTTGAGTCAGAGTCGGGGAGCTCGGTGGAAATCAACGCAGATGGCGCCGATGACTTTCCCCGTTCAGGCTGCTTCCTTCAGTTCGCTCGTGTCGCTTTTCACGGTGCGTGTCGGTCCCAGTGCTGCCGCTGATCCTCGTGGGTGTGGATGAAGAGGTTGCAGGCATTCTCTAGTCCTCTGGGATCCACAGCGCAGTGAGAGGGAGCAGACGGTCATTCTTTCTCGTCAGGTCACCAGTGTGGAGGGAAAAGATCAGGCCAGGGGCGCACCATGACACGTCTAGGGTCACCACTGTGGAGGAATAAGATCAGGCGAGATATGACGAGCTGGAAGTTGCAAAGTTTTGTTTTCCTCCAACATAATGAAACACACTTTGTAGCTCTGTGCGCTACTGTGCTCTACTGTGCTGCTGAGGCATGTATCGTAAGCTCTTTCATACATGTTATACAGAGAGAGAATGCATGGCACATTAGCATAGTGATATACATGTCAGTCAATACCTATTACTAGCATGACCAACTGCCACCCAGACGTCCTCTCCCTAATCCGGGGATGTATAAACAACAGTCCATTGTTCTGGTTGTCCCCCAGGGGCTCTTTGTCCATATGCAAATTGTACTCTGTTTCCTCAAGCCCTGCTGAGCGTGAAGTAGTATCAGTCTGCATTGTGCTGGGTCACCACAACAAAACTAAAACACAAACAAGAAAATGGCAAACAGAGCATGAATACAGAAACCTAAAAAGGCATAAAATGCAACAAATAAATAAATATAAGGAAAAGCCACAAGACTGAGCATAGCGGAAACTGCCAGTACTCAGCTCGTGACAGATGTCCTGAGATACACTTCATGCAAACATCACTGACTAAATATTTACGTGTTTTGCAAACCAGAATAAATTCAGATATCTCATCTTTGATAGCTTGAGTAAGAAGCAGTGCTGAAGGAATGCAGTAAAAAAGCCTGTACAGTTTTTAGTGTGTCTTATATAATGTTCCTGTAATGGTCATTGGGATTCTCCTGAGCCATGATGGAGTTGCAAAAGTTTTGGATACTCAGTGGTAAGTAACTCTATTTTAAAACATACTTTTATCAATTTTCAAAAAAAAAAAGTGCTTCTGTCAAAAATATGTGTTCTAGATTTATTCCCTTTTAAACTACACCCTTGCCCCCTTCCTGATTTCTCATTTTGTTGCATGTTTGTCACACTTAAATGTTTCGGATAAGATAAGATAAGATAAGATAAGATAAACTTTATTGTCCCTCAAAGGGAAATTTGTCTTGGGCTTGTCACCCGTGCTGCAACCACACAATTCACACATACACAATTGATGTAGTACATAATAAATGAAATAAAACCTAATAAATAATACAAGTACATACATAAATAAATATATAACAGCAGTCATTAAGAACAGGCATTATAAGTGTCCCTGACCTATTTATCTGAGTTTAAAAGTTTTACTGACGTCGGGATAAATGAGTTCTTATATCTATTGAACCTGCACTTGGGGACTCTGTATCTCCTCCCTGAGGGCAGCCGCACATGTTCATTGGTTAGTACATGGCTCATGTCACTGATTATTTTTTGAGCTTGTCTACAGGCTGCCTGTTTGTGTAAGATGTGCATGGGTAATTACTCTTTAACTCCAATAATTTTCCATGCTGTATGAATTAAGCGCAACACTCTGTTCTTTAGTTTCACAGAGAGGTTGCCAAACCAAGCTGTAATGCTGTATCTAATACAGCTCTCCAACACAGCCTGGTAAAATATTAACATAATCCTTTTATCAACGCCATGTATTCTTAATCTACGCAAGAAATGCAGCCACTGTTGTAGTCTGCTACAGAGGTAATCAATATGTGTGCTCCAGGTTAATGAATTGTCAATAAATACTCCCAAATATTTAAAGGAACTAATCTGTGTTATAGTGTGGTTGTGGATGACCACAGGCCTTTGGTCACTAACTCCGCGAGGGTCAAACACCATCTCCTTTGTTTTATCAGTATTCAAAATGAGATGACTGTCATCACACCAATTGACAAACCTTTGAATTTCTATAAAATAGCTTGACAGATCATGAGTCTTTTGAAGTAGTGATAAAATAGCAGTGTCTTCAGAAAATTTAATATTTTGATTGCCTGGATAGACACTTCTGCACTCATCAGTGTACAAGGTGAACAAAAATGGTGAACTAACACTGCCTTGGGGAGCTCCTGTGCTGAGGGTTCTAAATTTAGATAAAGTTCCATTTACACTAACTTGCTGTTTACGATAAGTTAAAAATGAGTGGTACCATTTAATAATGACAGGATGCACTTTAAAATCATTTAACCTCCCTTGCACTCTGGTCAATTTCCCTAAAAACGCCAAAAAACAATGTACCCAAAGTAAATCAAAAGCTGTTCTTCAACCCTTTGCAGCATCTTCATGGGGTTGGTCTCATTTAAAAGAAAACACTTTGAATTTTTTGGCATAACAGTCATAATCTCTCTAAGTGCTCCTGCCACTGAGTAACAGTCATCTAAACATACTGAACTTGAAGAAAATAAATTTGGCCTGGGTGTTTTTTTGGATACAAATGCTTGCAAATAACACACAGCTTCAGATCTGGGCTGGAAAATGCAACAGAAATGTAGAACCAAGTGTTATCCAGCTGAGGTCAAAATTTTGTAACAATACCACAAAAAATGAATATATTACACAGCTTTTTTCTTAGGTTGTTCCCGGGCGTTTTTGAACTGTGCCAAATTGTGCCAAATGGCACAGTTTGAAAAAACGTCTAACTTTTGAATGATTCAATATAGAAGCTTCATCTCGGGCTCTAATGAAAGGTGAAGGGCTGTGTGTGTGTGTGTGTGGGGGGGGGGTGTTCATTCATTCATGAATGAATGAATGAACAAACAAGCCCCCACACACAAAGAAGCATGCCACGTAAAAAAATGTGTGGCTTTTTTTTACAAGAAAAAATAACCTACAGTGCACTAAAAATTATACTAAAATATCTGTAATGTAGAAGATAACAACTCCCACCCCCCTCCCGCTACAGAGGACGGACATCGCCCATCGCTACATGATAGAAAGCGGTGACGGTGCGCCGTGGTCTACTACGCACAGTTGTACTAAAATATCTGCAATATATCTGCAATCCGCTACAGAAGAGTAGCGGGGGGGGGGCCTTCACAACATGACGGGGGGGGGAGGGGCGTCATGTTGGACCCGGATCGCAGCAGTCCGGGTCCGTCATGTTGTGATAACGCACAGTTGTAATTTACCGATCAGTCAAAAGTCATTTGGATTACAATTTTCAGGGATAAAGAATAATTTAGCTTATAACACTTACCTGTCCACAACAGCAGTGTCGCTGGCGAACTTCTCTTCCTCATTGTCAGACGAACATGACACTGGTCCGCTTGTTACGTACTCGTGGTTCTGTTCACGTGACCCGGTCAAACCATAATTCCATTATTGCGGTTTTGAGCTTCCATGATTAAGCGGTTTTGGCGAACGATTTTTCAAAACAAATAAGAACAGTAGTAAGAAAAAAAGACTGGCGAACGCCAGTGTGTCACCCAGCCTTACACAAAACAGATTTTAGGCAAGGGATGCATGCTTTCGAACTTCTGTTCTTCAATTGGCTTGCTGTATTCGCAGCCGTTGGTAGGCGGGTCCTTCTTGCTAGGTTTTCAGTCATTGGTTCTTCAAGGTTTCAGAAACCCAATTCAAGGCTCTTATTAGTCGAATGAGAGGTCAATCACATCTAAACCAATCAAAGCACTCCTTTGGCTTTCTGTTCGCGGCTGTGTCTGTAGTGGAAGAACGGAAATGCAGCTTTTTTTTCCAGTGCGCACTAGGACGCACAGTGAGGGCGCCCTCGTGCGCTCTAGGACGCAGAGACGTGTCCGCCCGCCGTACACCAGAGTGCAAGAGGTTAAAAGGTGTGGCTGCCGTGCGTTAAAAGCTGAACTAAAATCAACCAATAAAAGAAGTGCATATGAGGTTGTCTCCTCCAAATGTGTAAACACAGAATGAGTTAAGGTTAAAATGCCATCCTCTGTACTTCTATTATTTTTATAAGCAAACTGCAGAGGATCCAAAAGTCCTCCAAAATCAGTTTTCAGAATGTCAATGACAATCTTCTCGAGGCACTTCATTACCAGTGAGGTCAGTGCAACAGGACGATAGTCATTATTCTCTTTACAGCTTGCTTTTTTTGGTACAGGAATTATAATAGAGCTTTTCCAAATTACTGGGACAGAACACATATCTAAAGACTTCTGGTAGATGGGACTCCAGGCTTCTCCTAGCTCCTCACTACATGACTTCGGTAAGTGCTCAGAGATCCCGTCTGATCCAGATGCCTTCTTGGGGCACATACGTGAGAAAAATCTTTCCACAACATGCTGGTCAACTATAATTTTTGCAGAGCCTAATACTGATATAGCATCCAGAGCAGCTTTTTGTTTATGAGAAAAATCTCTAGTCTCAAATATGCACAAGAAATTATTCAACTCGTTTGCCTTTTCTTCCTCATTCATTACATTAATGCAGCTTTTGGATGGGGTCATCTTTGTCATTACTTTAACTGAGTCCCACAATTTCCTAGAACTTTTTCCTAGGTATTCAGATTCAAATTTCTTCCTCGTCTCATCTCTAGCTGTTCTTAGTTTACAATTAATTTCTTTCAGTATATTTTTCATACTTAACATGTCCCCATTCTTAAAGACAATCTTTTTCTGTACTATGCACCGTTTTAATTCCTTGGAAATATAAGACTTATTATTGGGGTACATAGTGATTACTTTCTGAGGTAAAACATTTTCTTTACAGAATTTTATGTACTTTTAGCACCTTGTGTGAGCCAGATTATCTAGCATCTCAGACAGCAGACAGTGATAAGCTTGGGACAACAAAGAGCAGGAGGTTCCTGGTGAGATAGCAGGAAGGAGTCAGGGATGAAGGATGTTGAATGCAGTGTGATGCAAATGTCATGTTGTGTGTGATGTAAATGCCATGAAACTTAAGGGGAGAGTTTCTGCTTGAGAGTTCAGTCTGTTCTGTGCTTGAAAGATGTGAGTGTGTAATAAATTGTCTGAAATGATTCCGCCTCTGATTTCACACACTCCACATACTCAGTTATGGTATCTGTGGCCTCCTCCAACTCCAAGTTATGGAAGAGTCCCCAGTCGGTACAAGAAAAACAACCTCTCAAAGTTTCTATACCTTCATTGTCCCATATGAAGATTGTCTTTGTCTGTGGTTTGCTACTTTTACGCAAAGACTTGTAAGTAGGAATCAGATGAACAGCATTATGGTCTGAGGACCCCAAGGGGGGCTTGACCCTTGCTATATAGGCATTTTTGACATTCCCATAGCATTTGTCGAAAATATTTTCCCCCCTTGTACTGCAGTTCACATATTGGCTGAAGCCAGGCAGTGCCGCATCCAGTTTGCAGTGATTAAAATCCCCTAAAATCAAACAAGGTGCTTCAGGAGTGCGTTCCAGTTGTCTGTGTACACAGTCCACCATAGCGTTTGCTGCACTGAAAGCGTTCCCACTGGGCGGGATATAAACTGTGCATAATAAAATGTTTCCAAATTCACAGGGGAGATAAAGGGGTCTCAGGCTTAAGCACAGCAGTTCTATGTCTGGGATACAAAGCGACTCTCTCGTAGTGAACTGTGAGCACCATTTGTTCTTAACGTACACACAAATACCTCCTCCTTTGATCTTACCGGAGAGCGCGTCCCTGTCCTGCCGCACCAGGGAGAAGCCGTCCACGGATAAGAGCGAGTCAGGTACGTCCTCCTGAAGCCACAATTCCGTGAAAACGAGCAGGCATGACTCCCGGTACTCGTATAGGAACCTAGCGTTGATTTTGAGTTCCTCCATTTTGCTCTTCAGTGAGCGGACATTACAGAGCAACATGGATGGCAGTGGAGGCCTGTTCTCTCTCCTCCGCAGTCTCTGTCGTACTCCGCCACTTTTCCCTCTCTTCCGCGACTGGCTTCTACATCCTCCCGTCGGATTTCGTAAGAGCTCCCTAGGCAGAAGGGGTGCCAAGACATGGCTGGAACGAAGAAGCAGGAGCTGGTCTCGAGTATAGCTCAGGAGCGTGGTCGGCCTGATGTCCCGATCCACTTGGGTACAGTGAAATATTATCCCAAGCAACCAGATCACAAGCAGTCCCTTTAGCAAAAACATCATTGTGATACTTCAAACTGAGCACTAAAACTGAGTACAACAAACTAAGTACTACAAACATACACACACAGTAGCAGCACAAGGTAGCCCGGGTCGCAGCAGAGCAGCGCCACCAGCAGCGTCCATGCTGGATCATCAAATGGCATTCATTTATATAGCGCTTTTATTCTCATCTCTTGATGACCAAAGCGCTTTACAGATCCTGCGATCCACCCATTCACACACACACACTGATGGCCGCATGCTACCAAATATGGCACTTCCAGACCCACCAGGAGCAATTGGGGGTGAAGTGTCTTGCCCAGGGACACAACGGCAGGATATCCGGGGAGAGCGGGATTCGAACCGCAAACCATGTGGTTATTGGACGACCTGGGCTACCTCCTGAGCCACTGCCACCCCGACAAAGATAACACAAGTAGACAAAGATAACACAAGTAAACACAAAATGCAGTTTTTAAATGAAGGTGTTTATCGTTAATGTCATAAATTAAGAATTAGGCACCAAATGCCAGCAGTGAGTTTGTAGGTTTATTAATAAAAAGGAGCAAAAGGACAAAGTAATGTGCCACGAGGGGCAAAACGCAAAGACCAAACATGCAACACCGAAGGGTGAACAACGAGAGGACATAAAGAGTTATAATAAACACTTACTGAGAGTAGCGAGGGAGAAACCTAATGCTAGCACGAGGGCTGGAACCGACGAATAGGGATTCCAGCCTTAATGGGGTGAGGTCGCAGTGAGGAGTCAGCCTCAGCAGTGACCTTAAATGCTAAACCAGCCTAATGATCCACAGGTGAGAAGGGAAAGTAATTGCTAATCTCGAACAGCTGTCACAGGCTGCGGACCGGCTTGACAGCCAGAAGTCCGGCCGTAGTGCTGTCACAGTAAAAGCACCAATATCAATAATAACACACAGAACAAGAAACACGAAAGAATAGGGGAAAATACTGAGTGGGATCACCACAGTGCCCCCCGTTTAAGGGACGCATTCCAGGTCTCCCGTGTCTGTCTCTCTGTGTTGGCCCTGCAATGGACTGGCAAACTGTCCAGGGTGAACCCTGCCTCTCGACCAAAGATACTGGGATAGGTTCCAGTCTCCCTTCGACCCGAAAAGGATTAAGCGGAAGAAAATGGATGAATGGATTCCAGGCGTCCTACTGACATCTAGGCAAAATGGACCCCACCACCCCACCCCAACCAGAAAAAACTATCAGACTCAACCACGGGGGGCGGGGGGGAGGGGGAATAGAGGCAAGGATGGCATGACAAAAAAAAAATGGAAAATACTTAGAAAAGCTGTGAACAGCAAGATACTAGCACATAAGGCAAAAGAAACTCTCATACTCTCAACACAAAAATAAACATATCAATACAAAACTTAACTACAGCTCCAAAAATGCTTAACAGCAAGATACTAAAAAAAAATATAAAGAAATGCATCAAAGGGTTCTAAAACCAAAAGAACCTAATAAATACTTAGATTATAAAAGAGAAATAGTCAACAACTCAACTGCAAGTGCCAAGAAAACCTCAAAGGGTACAAATTACCAAAATAACATAACAATTACTTGGTAACCAAAGGGAAATAGTTGACTATACCACTTCAAGGTCAAAAGAGAAGCAACTAAACACTCAGAGAGAACAAAGGAAAAAAAAATCATGAAGAACTCAAGAATATCATACAAATACATTTCCTTTTCCTCTGTTTTTCCGTTCTTACAGAAATGCCAAAGGCAATAATCAAAAAGTCCAAACACAAAAATTTGCAAAACACTTCAAGAGACAAAACAAAATATATTTCTACTCAGAAAAGTCAAAACAGAATCTATCAATATTCTAGAACAAGGTGCATGGAAGTAATAGAAGTAAGGTAAAAAGGCTGTTCTGGTGGTCTACCGGCATCCTGACTCCAAGTAGGGGGAAGAAGTTCAGGCGGCCGACCAAAGTCCCAGAACCGGCGAGACAGTCTTTCAGGCAGTCGGCCAGCGTCCTTAGACCATCAGGACGGGAGGGGTGAACCCGGAGGCGGCTTTCCCACGAGATGACTCAGAGGAGGGGAGCTGAAATGCGTGAAGGGGGCCCCAACGGCATCTGGTAGTGACGAAAAGGGGGAAAAGAGGGAAAAGGGAAGAAGGGGGAACCACAACGGTATCGGGAAGTAGGGGATCTGCAGCTCCCACCACGACCTTGGACTGAAGCCCTGAAGCACTTGCGGTGGATCCCAGCTGGGACAACGCTGCACCCTCGGCCGTAGCACTGTCACAGTATAAGCACCAATATTAATAATAACACAAAGAACAAGACACACAAAGGAAAAGGCTCGGATCACCATAATTAAGGGTAAAAAAAATCCAAACCTACATGGCCCTGTGTGAAAAAGTGATTGCCCCTAAACCTAATGTGTCATAAATGCCATTCAGGGCTGAATGGCATGCCCACCACCATGCCCTAGCTGTGAGTTTGCAAGTTTTAATAACGAAAGGCACAAAAGAACAAACAGAAACAAACCAAAAACTAGAAGGCAATTGAAGACACAGGGGAAGCAAGAGTAGTGAAAGCTAAGGCAACTGGATTTGCCAGCTAAACCTGGGAGAGCTAGCCGTGGGACATACGCCAGGAAACAATAAAATGTAAAGAGACACTTACGGCTCGAGGAGAAAAGCTGCAAGTAGGGTGCTGCACTAGACAAAAGTGTGCAGCCCCTTAAATAGGGATCAGAACCCATTAACATAAAAAACAACGGGTGTGGGTACCTGAATGGGCAGGAGAAAGTGAGGATACATGATTGGGATCAGCTGAGGCAGAGAGAGAGAGGCAAACCAAAACTGACAGCTGACAGGGCAACGCCCACACAAAGCCTCACGCCACTGACAGCTGTCAACCAGTAAAAGAACAAAAATAAGGATATACAAAATAAAATAACAATCCCCACTTGCCAAAATACAAATATAAATAGATACAAAATAAAAATGTAACAAAAACTAAAACACAAACATGAAAATGGCAAACAGAGCATGAATACAGAAACCCAAAAAGGCAAAAAGTGCAACAAATAAGTAAATATAAGGCAAAGCCACGAGACTGAGCATGGCGGAAACTGCCAGCGCTCCACTTGTGACAGAGCCCCTTTCTCAAGCGGTGGATCACAGACACCCCGGGGTAACATCAAAAGAAAAAGACCCCCCCCCCCCCTCCCAACAGCAGCACAACAATAACCGACCCAGGGTGGGTGGTGGGGGGAAATCAAAGTCCAAGGCCTGACAGTCCAGGTCCAATCTGATCAAAGTCCAAGGCCTGACAGACGGCGAGGTGGTACGAGTCAGGTGGCCTGCTGGAGAACATGGGCCACCCAATCCAGTGGCTCAGTCCATCAGGAGGTCGACCAGAGTTTTTCAGCCATCTAGAAAGAAGAGGTGGCCTAGGAGGCGGCTCCTCCACTGGGAAGCCAAGAGAAGGGAAGGAGAGCCGAGGAGGGAGATCCACGATGGCGCCTGGCTGAGGAGAAACCATGACGGCGTCCGGCGCAGGAGGAAAACCCATGACGGCATCTGGCACAGGAAGGGGGACAACGAGGGCGTCTGGCACAGGAGGAGGAACCACAACGGCGACTGGCAGAAGAGAGGGGATGGCCACGGCATCTGGCAATGGGGGGAGAGCCACGACGACATCTGGCAGCAGTAGAGGAACCACGACGGCATCTGGCAGAGGAGGGGGAACCATGATGGATTCTATCAGAAGAGAGGGGACCATGACAGTGTCTGGCAAAGGAGAGGGAACAACGACAACCTTGGACTGGCCAGCAGAACCCTCGGTGGTCCCGGGCTGGAGTGGAGCTGCATCCTCGGTGCATCCATCTAGCATCTAGCTATATCCATCTAGCATTGTAGCTAGATGGAATAAACAGCATAACTGTCTATTTAGTTACCCTACATGGTATGAATATGTACCCATACATATTGTCACCCTCCGTAGCGACTGATATTGTCCTAGCTGTATACTGGAGGGGACCATTTGTGTAAGTCTGTTGCGTCTTTTGCATTCAATACTATTAGGTTGTCACATTTTTTTTGCTATCTCTGCGAGCAGCCCTGCTTAGGTTATACAGTCTGACAGCCATAGGTAGGAAGGACCTGCGAAACCTCTCGGTTGCGCACCTAGGATGATGTAGTCTACTGCTAAATGAGCTCCTCAGTGCGTTCAGTATGTCCTGCATAGGGTGGGACTCTGACTCCAGCAGAGATGACAGTTTAGCCACCATCCTTCTCTCTCCTATCTCCTCCACTGGGTCAAGGCGTTGCCCCAGGACAGCGCTAGCTTTCTTGATTAGCTTGTTCAGTCTCTTCCTATCGGCTGCTGTAATGCCACTGCCTCAGCAGACCACTCCAAAAGTGATGGCTGATGCCACCACCGTGTTGTAGAATGTCTTCAGCAGCACCCCTTGTACACCAAAAGACCTGAGCCTCCTCAGTAGGAACAGCCTGCGCTGTCCCGTCTTGTAGAGTGCATCGGTATTGTGTGACCAGTCTAGTTTATTGTTCAGATGAACACCCAGGTACTTGTAGGATGTCACCATCTCAATGTCTGTTCCCTGGATGTTTATTGGTGCAGTGAGGGGTTGTCCTTGCCTGCTGCAGTTCACCACCAGCTCCTTAGTTTTCCTCGCGTTGATCTGGAGGTAGTTCCGATGGCACCAGTCCATGAAGTCCTGGATAAGTCCTCTGTACTCAGCTTCATCTCCGTTGGAGATGAGGCCGACAATCGCAGAGTCATCAGAGAACTTCTGTAGATGGCAGTGTATTGTGTTGTGTTGTGTTGTGTGAGAAGTCCGCAGTATAAAGGGTGAACAGGAAGGGAGGCAAAACCGTTCCCTGGGGGGCCCCCGTGCTACCGATGATCGTGTCGGACACACAATCCCGGGTTCTCACAAACTGTGGCCGGTTAGTGAGGTAGTCAAGGATCCATGATCCTTCAGGATCATCGGTTGGATGGTGTTGAAAGCACTGGAGAAGTCAAAGAACATGATCCTCACCGCATTCCCGGGCTTGTCCAGGTGGGACAGGGAATGGTGAAGGAGGAAGATCACTGCATCCTCCACCCCAATGCCATGTTGGTAGGCGAACTGGAGTGGATCCACCGCTGGTCCCACCAGGGGCGGAGGTGAGCAAGGAGCAGTTTCTCCAGGGTCTTCATCATGTGAGACGTCAGAGCCACTGGTCTGTAGCTGTTCAGGTCTTTGGGGTGGGAAGTCTTTGGTACAGGTACCACACAAAATGTTTTCCACAACTGTGGTACCCTCCCCAGCTTCAGGCTCAGGTTGAAGATGTGCTCCCATCAACAAGAAGAGGTATCAGTGTGAACCAGACCGCCCACAACCTCTCTCGTCCGCTCTTAGATCATGAAAAACCGACGACCAGCAGAGATCCTCGGCACTCTGCTCGGAAGGCAGGGCTAATATCGCTCTTTACGAATGAAAAGACCCAGATCGCCCAACGTGACCATGAAACGGGAATTTAAAAGTTGAATAACAAGGATCACACTTCCTCTTCCTAAAGTAACCGTTTTTCAAAATAATACCACACAATTGTATTAATACAATTGACATCTGAGAAAGAAAAGGGTCATTTTCTCAGCTGGGTTACACAAGTTTTAATAACGAAAGGTACAAAAGAACAAACAGAAACCAAAAACTAGAAGGCAATTGGAGACACAGGTGAAGCAAGAATAGTGAAAGCTAAGGCAACTGGATTCGCCAGCTAAACCTGGGAGAGCTAGCAGTGGGACACACGCTAGGAAACAATAAAATGTAAAGAGACACTTACGGCTCGAGGAGAAAAGCTGCAAGTAGGGTGCTGCACTAGACAAAGGTGCGCAGCCCCTTAAATAGGGATCAGAATCCATAAACATAATAAACAACGAGTGTGGGTACCTGAACGGGCAGGAGAAAGTGAGGATACATAATTGGGATCAGCTGAGGCAGAGAGAGAGAGGCAAACCAAAACTGACAGCTGACAGGGCAACGCCCATACAAAGCCTCATGCCACTGACAGCTGTCAACCAGTAAAATAACAAAAATAAGGATATAAAAAATAAAATAACAATCCCTACTTGCCAAAATATAAATATAAAGAGATACAAAATAAAAATGTAACAAAAACTAAAACACAAACATCAAAATGGCAAACAGAGCATGGACACAGAAACCCAAAAAGGCAAAAAGTGCAACAAATAAGTAAATATAAGGAAAAGCCACGAGACTAAGCATGGCGGAAACTGCCAGTGCTCCACTTGTGACAGAGTCCCTTTCTCAAGCAGTGGATCCCAGACACCCCGAGATAACATCAAAAGAAAAAGACACCCCCCCCCCAACAGCAGAACAACAATAACTGACCCAGGGTGGGTGGTGGTGGGAAACTGGCTAGGAAGGAACAAAAACAACCCTGCTAAGGACCCACACCAGGTTAAACAAGGCCTCCATAAGCCAAAGAACTAAACAGTTAAAGAAGCTGACCAAAGTCCAGGGACTGACAGATGGCGAGGTGGTACGAGTTGGGTGGCCTGCTGGAGAACATGGACCACCCAATCCAGTGGCTCAGTCCGTCAGGCAGTCAACAAGAGTTTTTCAGCCACCTAGAAAGAAGAGGTGGCCTAGGAGGCGGCTCCCCCACTGGGAGGCCAAGCGAAGGGAAGGAGAGCCGAGGAGGGAGAGCCACGATGGCGCCTGGCTGAGGAGAAACCATGACGACGTCCGGCGCAGGAGGAAAACCCATGACGGCATCTGGCACAGGAGGGGGGACCACGAGGGTATCTCGCACAGGAGGGGGAACCACAACGGAGTCTGGAAGAAGAGAGGGGAAGGCCATGGCATCTGGCAATGGGGGGAGAGCCACGATGACATCTGGCAACGGAGTAAGAGCCACGACGGCATCTGGCAGAGGAGGGGGAACCATGATGGATTCTAACAGAAGAGAGGGGACCATGACAGTGTCTAGCAAAGGAGAGGGAATAACGACGCCCTTGGACTAGCCAGCAGCACCTTCAGTGGTCCCGGGCTGGAGTGGAGCTGCATCCTCAGTGGCTCCGGGCAGGAGCGGAGCTGCACCCTCGGTGGCTCCGGGCTGGAGCGGAGCTGCACCCTCGGTGGCTCCGGGCTGGAGCGGAGCTGCACCCTCGGTGGCTCCGGGCTGGGGCGGAGCTGCACCCTCGGTGGCTCCAGGCTGGAGCGGAGCTGCACCCTCGGTGACTCCGGACTTGAGCAATGCAGCTCCCGCGGTGGCTCTGGGCTGGAGCAATGCAGCACCCGCGGTGGGTCCGGACTGGACCAAGGCTGCACCCTTGGTGAGCCCGGGCTGCAACATGGCTGCACCCTTGGTGGGCCCGGACTGGGCCACGGTTGCACCTACGATGGACCCGGACTGGGTCAATGCTGCAGCCTCGGAGGCTCCGGGCTGGAATGGAGCACCCATGATGACCTCCACAGCAAAGGAAGCAGTACGCTCAAAGACCTCAGCCAGAAGGGGAGCAACACCCACAGAGGTCCCAGGCTTAGACAGAGTGCCTGCGATGACCTCAGCTGGAGGAGCTGGACCAACAACAATTTCTGGTGATGAACCTGGACCCATGGAGACAGCTAGCAGATCTGGGATAACCTCGGTCAGCCTGGGGAAGAGCTCAGACAAAACAGGTGGAGACACAGGGTCAGGGTCACCAGCAGTAGCGGAGCCCGGTGAGGTGAGCTCAGGTGCAGCTGACGGCTGCACTTGGCTCTCCCCGCCAGGAACCTGTCAAGAATTCTCCAAAACTTTGACAATGAAAACAAAGGCGAGCACTTGCCTGAGCTTGAGCTCCACAGCCGTCCAGGACTCCATGGATCAAGACGACGATTTCTCGGGTCCGGTCCTTTGGAGGTGCAGCTCCAACGCAGCAGGCTTGGTGGTAGATACAATCTCCAGACTCCCAGGCGAAATGACCCTCGCCGGTGGCTCATCCACCTTTCATGGCGGCTGCGGGTCCACTTCCTGCGGGCACTGGATCCAGTGTGGCTGAGGTCTGTGGAGACTCAATCATAGGCACAGACATCAGCTCAGTACCAGGGTTTCCTCTCTGACCAGACTGTGGCTGAGGGGCTGGGGCCAGGTCCTCCAGGACCGCAGGCTCCTCCATCACCTGGCGGCTCAGCGGGCACTCTGAAAACATGGGAGGAGGCACAGAGAGAGCAGGTGAAAGACTTACAGCTGCAGCAGGCAGTGTGGGCTCAGAGGACTGTACAAGTTGAGCTTCACAACCGGGAATCAGAGAAGGTAATCCATGTTTAAGTGATTGAGAATGATAAAGCATTTGCCTGTTTTCCTGGAGCATGATGTTTTCTGCTGCAGCTGGTGTGGTGTCATCCGTCTCCGTGACCACAGTGGATATTGGCCCCTCAGAGGATCATGGAGGGGCAGCTCCAGTGGGTACAGAGGCGGGTGGAGCCGAAGGAAAAATAATCGACCTCTCGACAGCAGGAAAGACTGCTGGGGAGAAGCAGGGAACAGCAGCTGTGGAAAAGGGAGGCGCTGACGATTCAGCCGGAGATGAAAAACTCTGAATGCACATTGCTGAGGGAGGCTTCTGACTGGGCATAGGAGTTGCTGCTGGCTGAGAAGTGAAGGTATTCTTCCGACGGGACTTTTTAGATCAGTGGTGATGAATGGGAGGCAGAGGCGTAGGCTCACCGTGGAGAGGGAGAGGCTCCGGAGTCAGGGGGTGCTTAATCATCGGCTCCAACTCCGGTTCCCTCGGTGAAAACTCCTCCAATTCCTGAGCCAAATCCAGGAGGAGCCATGGCTTAACCTCTAGCAGGAGGTGAGTCTCCATCAGTAAAATTTTCCTGCGCTTCTCCAGCTCCTCAGCTGACTGAGCGGGCCAAAGCTCGGGAGGAGGAGGCAAAGCTGCCGCCGGAGAGCGGTGAGAGGCTGGAAGCTTTTTTGTGCGCGAGGGCTTGCTCTTTGTTGGCGCAGCCGCTGGCATCGGAGCTGATTCCCCCGGCTCGTTGCTCGTTGATGGAGGGAAGATTATGGAGAGAAGTAGGTCTGTGAGCTCCAGGTGATCCCACAGGCTGGGGCATGCCTCAAGCACCTGCGCCGCACCCTCTAGCCACTCTTGGGTTGCCTTGGGGGTACAGGAGGCTCGAGCCTATAACAGGATATCCTCCAGTATGTACACTGACCACTGCTCCATTTCTTCTCGTCCCAAGGTGGATACCTCCGGGGTAACAGACATGGTAATATCGGTGTGAAAGGAAAAAAAAAACAAACGGGGAAAAATGGAAAAATCAAGGAACTTCGCCGCCAAGGAGTGAAAGAAACAAAAAAATCAACAAACTCACAGCAGCTGGGTCTCTACTTGGCGGTTGTCTTCTGTCAGAAATGGCCTTCGGGGCAGGAAGGCAAAACCCACGCGCTGAACTGAGTTTGGGAATTTATTGCAAAAACAACAAATGAAGAGTTCAACAAAATGCTCAAAACACAAAATACAAATGAAAGTGAAAACTTACAGATCTTTGAGCACCAGAGCAAGGCAGGGCTCTGGTGGAGACAAGATGAGGATAATCAAGACAGCCGCAATTAGAAAATGAAAATAGCTCCCCTTAAATACAGATCAAAAACCCTTTACATAATTAGTGACAGGTGTGGGTATCTGAACAGGCAGGGGAAGGCATAATGCGGACCAGCTGGGGCAGAGAGAGAGAGGCGAACCAAAACTGACAGCTGACAGGGCAACACCCACACGAAGCCTCACGCCACTGACAGCTGTCAACCAGTAAAAGAACAATATTAAGGATATAAAAAATAAAATGACACTCCCCGCTAGCTAAAATATAAATATAAATAGATACAAAATAAAAACGTAACAATGTGGAGAAATAAGATCAGGCGAGATACGACGAGCTGGAAGGTTGCAAAGTTTTATTTTCCTCCAACATAATGAAACACACTTTGTAGCTCTGTGCGCTACTGTGCTCTACTGTGCTACTGCGGCATGTATCGCAAGCTCTTTTATACATGTTATACAAACAGAGAGAGAATGCATGGCACATTAGAATAGTGATATACAGTACATGTCAGTCAATACCTATTACTAGCATGACCAATTTAGCGCCCGGACGTCGTCTCCCTAATCCGAGGATGTATAAACAACAGTCCATTGTTCTGGTTGTCCCCCAGGGGCTCTCTGTCTATATGCAAATTGTCCTCCGTTTCCTCCAGCCCTTCTGAGCGTGAAATAGTATCAGTCTGCATTGTGCGGGGTCACCACACTTTCCCCCCCCAGAAAGCTCAGAAGGGGCTGTGACCCTCCCCCCCGGTCATTTGGGCTCCAGCTCCGGTAGAACTGTCCTGCTGTAGAGGAGTGTCGGAGGGCATATCAGTCCATGGGGGGGACAGGGGAGGGGTGGAAAAGACAGTGTACTCCGCTCCGGGTCCCAGCACGTTGAACGGCCGTGGATTGTGGGTGAACGGGGCCGGTGCACGTCGTACATAATGGAACCAACCAGCGATCGGCCGGCTTTAGGGAGTGATGTGCAGGAAGAGTGCTGTGGAGGAGGAGGAGGGGGAGGGGGGTGGGAGAAAGTGAGTGCCGGCTCGGGAGGTCAAAGGTGTCTGGGCCTCACAAAAACTGCGTGTGGATCCGCAAAGGTGAGGGACTTTCCCGGTAAACCTGGCGGTTATCCACAGCGGCTGTGAAAAAATTAAGTCTCTGACTCCTCTCACGGCTCGGTCCAGCGAGGATGTGGGGAAGGCAAATGGCCAAATTCCCCGGGGATGCATAGGGGCTGTGAAACAACTGCAGCTGTGTGAGGGACTTGGCGGTTTGGCTTTTAGGTGCAGAAGCAGCCCTAAAGCCATCGGGGACAGCAATCGGCTATATTCCCCTTGTGCGCTGTGGCTGAAAAACCCATACAAATTCCTGTGTGCGGGCTGCGTGTCTGCTTCAGGTGCGTGAGCAGCCCTGAAGGTTCCGAGAATGGCGATTGGCTGTGTTTCTTGGGCATGTGCAGCGGCGGAGGACGCTGTATCAGTCTGTGGAGCCAGTTTGTCCCTGTGCGTGGCGTGCGCTTGGCGCAGTGACCACATAGCTGGCAGTTGCGCTATCCTTGTAATCCCATGGTGTGCGTACGGGGCTTCTGTGGGCAGGAGGTCCACTGTCGGGAGTTGAGTCAGAGTCGGGGAGCTCGGTGGAAATCAACGCAGATGGCGCCGATGACTTTCCCCGTTCAGGCTGCTTCCTTCAGTTCGCTCGTGTCGCTTTTCACGGTGCGTGTCGGTCCCAGTGCTGCCGCTGATCCTCGTGGGTGTGGATGAAGAGGTTGCAGGCATTCTCTAGTCCTCTGGGATCCACAGCGCAGTGAGAGGGAGCAGACGGTCATTCTTTCTCGTCAGGTCACCAGTGTGGAGGGAAAAGATCAGGCCAGGGGCGCACCATGACACGTCTAGGGTCACCACTGTGGAGGAATAAGATCAGGCGAGATATGACGAGCTGGAAGTTGCAAAGTTTTGTTTTCCTCCAACATAATGAAACACACTTTGTAGCTCTGTGCGCTACTGTGCTCTACTGTGCTGCTGAGGCATGTATCGTAAGCTCTTTCATACATGTTATACAGAGAGAGAATGCATGGCACATTAGCATAGTGATATACATGTCAGTCAATACCTATTACTAGCATGACCAACTGCCACCCAGACGTCCTCTCCCTAATCCGGGGATGTATAAACAACAGTCCATTGTTCTGGTTGTCCCCCAGGGGCTCTTTGTCCATATGCAAATTGTACTCTGTTTCCTCAAGCCCTGCTGAGCGTGAAGTAGTATCAGTCTGCATTGTGCTGGGTCACCACAACAAAACTAAAACACAAACAAGAAAATGGCAAACAGAGCATGAATACAGAAACCTAAAAAGGCATAAAATGCAACAAATAAATAAATATAAGGAAAAGCCACAAGACTGAGCATAGCGGAAACTGCCAGTACTCAGCTCGTGACAGATGTCCTGAGATACACTTCATGCAAACATCACTGACTAAATATTTACATGTTTTGCAAACCAGAATAAATTCAGATATCTCATCTTTGATAGCTTGAGTAAGAAGCAGTGCTGAAGGAATGCAGTAAAAAAGCCTGTACAGTTTTTAGTGTGTCTTATATAATGTTCCTGTAATGGTCATTGGGATTCTCCTGAGCCATGATGGAGTTGCAAAAGTTTTGGATACTCAGTGGTAAGTAACTCTATTTTAAAACATACTTTTATCAATTTTCAAAAAAAAAAGTGCTTCTGTCAAAAATATGTGTTCTAGATTTATTCCCTTTTAAACTACACCCTTGCCCCCTTCCTGATTTCTCATTTTGTTGCATGTTTGTTACACTTAAATGTTTCGGATAAGATAAGATAAGATAAGATAAACTTTATTGTCCCTCAAGGGGAAAGTTGTCTTGGGCTTGTCACCCGTGCTGCAACCACACAATTCACACATACACAATTGATGTAGTACATAATAAATGAAATAAAACCTAATAAATAATACAAGTACATACATAAATAAATATATAACAGCAGTCATTAAGAACAGGCATTATAAGTGTCCCTGACCTATTTATCTGAGTTTAAAAGTTTTACTGACGTCGGGATAAATGAGTTCTTATATCTATTGAACCTGCACTTGGGGACTCTGTATCTCCTCCCTGAGGGCAGCCGCACATGTTCATTGGTTAGTACATGGCTCATGTCACTGATTATTTTTTGAGCTTGTCTACAGGCTGCCTGTTCGTGTAAGATGTGCATGGGTAATTACTCTTTAACTCCAATAATTTTCCATGCTGTATGAATTAAACGCAACACTCTGTTCTTTAGTTTCACAGAGAGGTTGCCAAACCAAGCTGTAATGCTGTATCTAATACAGCTCTCCAACACAGCCTGGTAAAATATTAACATAATCCTTTTATCAACGCCATGTATTCTTAATCTACGCAAGAAATGCAGCCACTGTTGTAGTCTGCTACAGAGGTAATCAATATGTGTGCTCCAGGTTAATGAATTGTCAATAAATACTCCCAAATATTTAAAGGAACTAATCTGTGTTATAGTGTGGTTGTGGATGACCACAGGCCTTTGGTCACTAACTCCGCGAGGGTCAAACACCATCTCCTTTGTTTTATCAGTATTCAAAATGATATGATTGTCATCACACCAATTGACAAACCTCTGAATTTCTATAAAATAGCTTGACAGATAATGAGTCTTTTGAAGTAGTGATAAAATAGCAGTGTCTTCAGAAAATTTAATATTTTGATTGCCTGGATAGACACTTCTGCACTCATCAGTGTACAAGGTGAACAAAAATGGTGAACTAACACTGCCTTGGGGAGCTCCTGTGCTGAGGGTTCTAAATTTAGATAAAGTTCCATTTACACTAACTTGCTGTTTACGATAAGTTAAAAATGAGTGGTACCATTTAATAATGACAGGATGCACTTTAAAATCATTTAACCTCCCTTGCACTCTGGTCAATTTCCCTAAAAACGCCAAAAAACAACGTACCCAAAGTAAATCAAAAGCTGTTCTTCAACCCTTTGCAGCATCTTCATGGGGTTGGTCTCATTTAAAAGAAAACACTTTGAATTTTTTGGCATAACAGTCATAATCTCTCTAAGTGCTCCTGCCACTGAGTAACAGTCATCTAAACATACTGAACTTGAAGAAAATAAATTTGGCCTGGGTGTTTTTTTGGATACAAATGCTTGCAAATAACACACAGCTTCAGATCTGGGCTGGAAAATGCAACAGAAATGTAGAACCAAGTGTTATCCAGCTGAGGTCAAAATTTTGTAACAATACCACAAAAAATGAATATATTACACAGCTTTTTTCTTAGGTTGTTCCCGGGCGTTTTTGAACTGTGCCAAATTGTGCCAAATGGCACAGTTTGAAAAAACGTCTGTAACTTTTGAATGATTCAATATAGAAGCTTCATCTCGGGCTCTAATGAAAGGTGAAGGGCTGTGTGTGTGTGTGTGTGGGGGGGGGGGGGGTTGTTTATTCATTCATGAATGAATGAATGAACAAACAAGCCCCCACACACAAAGAAGCATGCCACGTAAAAAAATGTGTGGCTTTTTTTTACAAGAAAAAATAACCTATAGTGCACTAAAAATTATACTAAAATATCTGTAATGTAGAAGATAACAACTCCCACCCCCCTCCCGCTACAGAGGACGGACATCGCCCATCGCTACATGATAGAAAGCGGTGACGGTGCGCCGTGGTCTACTACGCACAGTTGTACTAAAATATCTGCAATATATCTGCAATCCGCTACAGAAGAGTAGCGGGGGGGGGGGCCTTCACAACATGACGGGGGGGGGGCGTCATGTTGGACCCGGATCGGAGCAGTCCGGGTCCGTCATGTTGTGATAACGCACAGTTGTAATTTACCGATCACTCAAAAGTCATTTGGATTACAATTTTCAGGGATAAAGAATAATTTAGCTTATAACACTTACCTGTCCACAACAGCAGTGTCGCTGGCGAACTTCTCTTCCTCATTGTCAGACGAACATGACACTGGTCCGCTTGTTACGGACTCGTGGTTCTGTTCACGTGACCCGGTCAAACCATAATTCCATTATTGCGGTTTTGCGCTTCCATGATTGCGGTTTTGGCGAACGATTTTTCAAAACAAATAAGAACAGTAGTAAGAAAAAAAGACTGGCGAACGCCAGTGTGTCACCCAGCCTTACACAAAACAGATTTTAGGCAAGGGATGCACGCTTTCGAACTTCTGTTCTTCAATTGGCTTGCTGTATTCGCAGCCGTTGGTAGGCGGGTCCTTCTTGCTAGGTTTTCAGTCATTGGTTCTTCAAGGTTTCAGAAACCCAATTCAAGGCTCTTATTAGTCGAATGAGAGGTCAATCACATCTAAACCAATCAAAGCACTCCTTTGGCTTTCTGTTCGCGGCTGTGTCTGTAGTGGAAGAACGGAAATGCAGCTTTTTTTTCCAGTGCGCACTAGGACGCACAGTGAGGGCGCCCTCGTGCGCTCTAGGACGCAGAGACGTGTCCGCCCGCCGTACACCGGAGTGCAAGAGGTTAAAAGGTGTGGCTGCCGTGCGTTAAAAGCTGAACTAAAATCAACCAATAAAAGAAGTGCATATGAGGTTGTCTCCTCCAAATGTGTAAACACAGAATGAGTTAAGGTTAAAATGCCATCCTCTGTACTTCTATTATTTTTATAAGCAAACTGCAGAGGATCCAAAAGTCCTCCAAAATCAGTTTTCAGAATGTCAATGACAATCTTCTCGAGGCACTTCATTACCAGTGAGGTCAGTGCAACAGGACGATAGTCATTATTCTCTTTACAGCTTGCTTTTTTTGGTACAGGAATTATAATAGAGCTTTTCCAAATTACTGGGACAGAACACATATCTAAAGACTTCTGGTAGATGGGACTCCAGGCTTCTCCTAGCTCCTCACTACATGACTTCAGTAAGTGCTCAGAGATCCCGTCTGATCCAGATGCCTTCTTGGGGCACATACGTGAGAAAAATCTTTCCACAACATGCTGGTCAACTATAATTTTTGCAGAGCCTAATACTGATATAGCATCCAGAGCAGCTTTTTGTTTATGAGAAAAATCTCTAGTCTCAAATATGCACAAGAAATTATTCAACTCGTTTGCCTTTTCTTCCTCATTCATTACATTAATGCAGCTTTTGGATGGGGTCATCTTTGTCATTACTTTAACTGAGTCCCACAATTTCCTAGAACTTTTTCCTAGGTATTCAGATTCAAATTTCTTCCTCGTCTCATCTCTAGCTGTTCTTAGTTTACAATTAATTTCTTTCAGTATATTTTTCATACTTAACATGTCCCCATTCTTAAAGACAATCTTTTTCTGTACTGTGCACCGTTTTAATTCCTTGGAAATATAAGACTTATTATTGGGGTACATAGTGATTACTTTCTGAGGTAAAACATTTTCTTTACAGAATTTTATGTACTTTTAGCACCTTGTGTGAGCCAGATTATCTAGCATCTCAGACAGCAGACAGTGATAAGCTTGGGACAACAAAGAGCAGGAGGTTCCTGGTGAGATAGCAGGAAGGAGTCAGGGATGAAGGATGTTGAATGCAGTGTGATGCAAATGTCATGTTGTGTGTGATGTAAATGCCATGAAACTTAAGGGGAGAGTTTCTGCTTGAGAGTTCAGTCTGTTCTGTGCTTGAAAGATGTGAGTGTGTAATAAATTGTCTGAAATGATTCCGCCTCTGATTTCACACACTCCACATACTCAGTTATGGTATCTGTGGCCTCCTCCAACTCCAAGTTATGGAAGAGTCCCCAGTCGGTACAAGAAAAACAACCTCTCAAAGTTTCTATACCTTCATTGTCCCATATGAAGATTGTCTTTGTCTGTGGTTTGCTACTTTTACGCAAAGACTTGTAAGTAGGAATCAGATGAACAGCATTATGGTCTGAGGACCCCAAGGGGGGCTTGACCCTTGCTATATAGGCATTTTTGACATTCCCATAGCATTTGTCGAAAATATTTTCCCCCCTTGTACTGCAGTTCACATATTGGCTGAAGCCAGGCAGTGCCGCATCCAGTTTGCAGTGATTAAAATCCCCTAAAATCAAACAAGGTGCTTCAGGAGTGCGTTCCAGTTGTCTGTGTACACAGTCCACCATAGCGTTTGCTGCACTGAAAGCGTTCCCACTGGGCGGGATATAAACTGTGCATAATAAAATGTTTCCAAATTCACAGGGGAGATAAAGGGGTCTCAGGCTTAAGCACAGCAGTTCTATGTCTGGGATACAAAGCGACTCTCTCGTAGTGAACTGTGAGCACCATTTGTTCTTAACGTACACACAAATACCTCCTCCTTTGATCTTACCGGAGAGCGCGTCCCTGTCCTGCCGCACCAGGGAGAAGCCGTCCACGGATAAGAGCGAGTCAGGTACGTCCTCCTGAAGCCACAATTCCGTGAAAACGAGCAGGCATGACTCCCGGTACTCGTATAGGAACCTAGCGTTGATTTTGAGTTCCTCCATTTTGCTCTTCAGTGAGCGGACATTACAGAGCAACATGGATGGCAGTGGAGGCCTGTTCTCTCTCCTCCGCAGTCTCTGTCGTACTCCGCCACTTTTCCCTCTCTTCCGCGACTGGCTTCTACATCCTCCCGTCGGATTTCGTAAGAGCTCCCTAGGCAGAAGGGGTGCCAAGACATGGCTGGAACGAAGAAGCAGGAGCTGGTCTCGAGTATAGCTCAGGAGCGTGGTCGGCCTGATGTCCCGATCCACTTGGGTACAGTGAAATATTATCCCAAGCAACCAGATCACAAGCAGTCCCTTTAGCAAAAACATCATTGTGATACTTCAAACTGAGCACTAAAACTGAGTACAACAAACTAAGTACTACAAACATACACACACAGTAGCAGCACAAGGCAGCCCGGGTCGCAGCAGAGCAGCGCCACCAGCAGCGTCCATGCTGGATCATCAAATGGCATTCATTTATATAGCGCTTTTATTCTCATCTCTTGATGACCAAAGCGCTTTACAGATCCTGCGATCCACCCATTCACACACACACACTGATGGCCGCATGCTACCAAACATGGCACTTCCAGACCCACCAGGAGCAATTGGGGGTGAAGTGTCTTGCCCAGGGACACAACGGCAGGATATCCGGGGAGAGCGGGATTCGAACCGCAAACCATGTGGTTATTGGACGACCTGGGCTACCTCCTGAGCCACTATCACCCCGACAAAGATAACACAAGTAGACAAAGATAACACAAGTAAACACAAAATGCAGTTTTTAAATGAAGGTGTTTATCGTTAATGTCATAAATTAAGAATTAGGCACCAAATGCCAGCAGTGAGTTTGTAGGTTTATTAATAAAAAGGAGCAAAAGGACAAAGTAATGTGCCACGAGGGGCAAAACGCAAAGACCAAACATGCAACACCGAAGGGTGAACAATGAGAGGACATAAAGAGTTATAATAAACACTTACTGAGAGTAGCGAGGGAGAAACCTAATGCTAGCACGAGGGCTGGAACCGAGGAATAGGGATTCCAGCCTTAATGGGGTGAGGTCGCAGTGAGGAGTCAGCCTCAGCAGTGACCTTAAATGCTAAACCAGCCTAATGATCCACAGGTGAGAAGGGAAAGTAATTGCTAATCTCGAACAGCTGTCACAGGCTGCGGACCGGCTTGACAGCCAGAAGTCCGACCGTAGTGCTGTCACAGTAAAAGCACCAATATCAATAATAACACACAGAACTAGAAACACGAAAGAATAGGGGAAAATACTGAGTGGGATCACCACAGTGCCCCCCGTTTAAGGGACGCATTCCAGGTCTCCCGTGTCTGTCTCTCTGTGTTGGCCCTGCAATGGACTGGCAATCTGTCCAGGGTGAACCCTGCCTCTCGACCAAAGATACTGGGATAGGTTCCAGTCCCCCTGCGACCCGAAAAGGATTAAGCGGAAGAAAATGGATGAATGGATTCCAGGCGTCCTACTGACATCTAGGCAAAATGGACCCCACCACCCCACCCCAACCAGAAAAAACTATCAGACTCAACCACGGGGGGGGGGGGGGAGGGGGAATAGAGGCATGACAAAAAAAAATGGAAAATACTTAGAAAAGCTGTGAACAGCAAGATACTAGCACATAAGGCAAAAGAAACTCTCATACTCTCAACACAAAAATAAACATATCAATACAAAACTTAACTACAGCTCCAAAAATGCTTAACAGCAAGATACTAAAAAAAATATAAAGAAATGCATCAAAGGGTTCTAAAACCAAAAGAACCTAATAAATACTTAGATTATAAAAGAGAAATAGTCAACAACTCAACTGCAAGTGCCAAGAAAACCTCAAAGGGTACAAATTACCAAAATAACATAACAATTACTTGGTAACCAAAGGGAAATAGTTGACTATACCACTTCAAGGTCAAAAGAGAAGCAACTAAACACTCAGAGAGAACAAAGGAAAAAAAATCATGAAGAACTCAAGAATATCATACAAATACATTTCCTTTTCCTCTGTTTTTTCCGTTCTTACAGAAATGCCAAAGGCAATAATCAAAAAGTCCAAACACAAAAATTTGCAAAACACTTCAAGAGACAAAACAAAATATATTTCTACTCAGAAAAGTCAAAACAGAATCTATCAATATTCTAGAACAAGGTGCATGGAAGTAATAGAAGTAAGGTAAAAAGGCTGTTCTGGTGGTCTACCGGCATCCTGACTCCAAGTAGGGGGAAGAAGTTCAGGCGGCCGACCAAAGTCCCAGAACCGGCGAGACAGTCTTTCAGGCAGTCGGCCAGCGTCCTTAGACCATCAGGACGGGAGGGGTGAACCCGGAGGCGGCTTTCCCACGAGATGACTCAGAGGAGGGGAGCTGAAAGGCGTGAAGGGGGCCCCAACGGCATCTGGTAGTGACGAAAAGGGGGAAAAGAGGGAAAAGGGAAGAAGGGGGAACCACAACGGTATCGGGAAGTAGGGGATCTGCAGCTCCCACCACGACCTTGGACTGAAGCCCTGAAGCACTTGCGGTGGATCCCAGCTGGGACAACGCTGCACCCTCGGCCGTAGCACTGTCACAGTATAAGCACCAATATTAATAATAACACAAAGAACAAGACACACAAAGGAAAAGGCTCGGATCACCATAATTAAGGGTAAAAAAAATCCAAACCTACATGGCCCTGTGTGAAAAAGTGATTGCCCCTAAACCTAATGTGTCATAAATGCCATTCAGGGCCGAATAAAGGCACCATGCCCTAGCTGTGAGTTTGCAAGTTTTAATAACGAAAGGCACAAAAGAACAAACAGAAACAAACCAAAAACTAGAAGGCAATTGAAGACACAGGGGAAGCAAGAGTAGTGAAAGCTAAGGCAACTGGATTTGCCAGCTAAACCTGGGAGAGCTAGCCGTGGGACATACGCCAGGAAACAATAAAATGTAAAGAGACACTTACGGCTCGAGGAGAAAAGCTGCAAGTAGGGTGCTGCACTAGACAAAAGTGTGCAGCCCCTTAAATAGGGATCAGAACCCATTAACATAAAAAACAACGGGTGTGGGTACCTGAATGGGCAGGAGAAAGTGAGGATACATGATTGGGATCAGCTGAGGCAGAGAGAGAGAGGCAAACCAAAACTGACAGCTGACAGGGCAACGCCCACACAAAGCCTCACGCCACTGACAGCTGTCAACCAGTAAAAGAACAAAAATAAGGATATACAAAATAAAATAACAATCCCCACTTGCCAAAATACAAATATAAATAGATACAAAATAAAAATGTAACAAAAACTAAAACACAAACATGAAAATGGCAAACAGAGCATGAATACAGAAACCCAAAAAGGCAAAAAGTGCAACAAATAAGTAAATATAAGGCAAAGCCACGAGACTGAGCATGGCGGAAACTGCCAGCGCTCCACTTGTGACAGAGCCCCTTTCTCAAGCGGTGGATCACAGACACCCCGGGGTAACATCAAAAGAAAAAGACCCCCCCCCCTCCCAACAGCAGCACAACAATAACCGACCCAGGGTGGGTGGTGGGGGGAAAAAGGCTAGGAGGGAACAAAAACAACACTGCTCAGGACCCACACCAGGCTAAACCAGGCCCCCCTAAGCCAAAGAACTAAACAGTTCAGGCGGCTGACCAAAGTCCAAGGCCTGACAGACGGCGAGGTGGTACGAGTCGGGTGGCCTGCTGGAGAACATGGGCCACCCAATCCAGCGGCTCAGTCCGTCAGGCGGTCAACCAGAGTTTTTCAGCCACCAAGAAAGAAGAGGTGGCCTAGGAGGCAGCTCCCCCCATGGGAGGCCCAGAGAAGGGAAGGAGAGCCGAGGAGGGAGAGCCACGATGGCGCCTGGCTGAGAAGAAACCATGACGGCATCCAGCGCAGGAGGAAAACCCATGACGGCATCTGGCACAGGAGGGGGGACCATGAGGGCGTCTTGCACAGGAGGAGGAACCATGACGGCGTCTGGCAGAAGAGAGGGGATGGCCACGGCATCTGGCAATGAAGGGAGAGCCACGACGACATCTGTCAGTGGAGGAGGAACCGCGACGGCATCTGGAAGAGGAGGGGGAACCATGATGGATTCTGTCAGAAGAGAGGGGACCATGACAGTGTCTGGCAAAGGAGACGGAACAACGACGCCCTTGGACTTGCCAGCAGCACCCTCGGTGGTCCCGGGCTGGAGTGGAACTGCATCCTCGGTGGCTCCGGGCTGGAGCAGAACTGCACCCTCGGTGGCTCCGGGCTGGAGCAGAGCTGCACCCTCGGTGACTCCGGACTTGAGCAATGCAGCACCCACAGTGGCTCTGGGCTGGAGCAATGCAGCACCCATGGTGGGTCTGGGCTGGACCAAGGCTGCATCCTCGGTGGGCCCGGACTGGACCACCGTTGCGCCCACGATGGACCCGGACTGGGTCAATGCTGCAGCCTCGGAGGTTCCGGGCTGGAATGGAGCTCCCATGATGACCTCCACAGCAAAGGAAGCAGTACCCCCCGAAGACCTCAGCTGGAGGGGGAGCAATACTCACGGAGGTCCCAGGCTTAGACGGAGTGTCTACAACAACCTCAGCGGGAGGAGCTGGACCCGTAACAATTTCTGGTGGTGAACTTGGACCCATGGAGACAGCTGGCAGATCTGGGTTAACCTCGGTGAGCCTGGGGAAGAGCTCAGACAAAACAAGAGGAGAGACAGAGTCAGGGTCACTAGCAGTAGTGGAGTCCGGCGAGGTGAGCTCAGGTGCAGCTGACGGCTGCACATGGCTCTCCCCGCCAAGAACCTGACAAGAATTCTCAAAACTGTGACAATGAAAACAAAGGCGAGCACTTGCCTGAGCTCGAGCTCCACAGCCGTCCAGGACTCCATGGATCAAGGCGATGATTTTTCGGGTCCGGTCCTTTGGAGGTCCAGCTCCAACTCTGCTGCAGCAGCCTCTGCAGCAGGCTTGGTGGTAGATACAACCTCCAGACTCCCAGGTGAAGTGACCCATGCCGGTGGCTCGTCCGGCCTTCATGGCGGCTGCGGGTCCACTTCCTGCAGTCACTGGATCCAGTGTGGCTGAGGTCTGGGGACACTCAATCATAGGCGCAGAGATCAGATCAGTACCAGGGCTTCCTCTCTGACCAGACTGTGGCTGAGGGGCTGGGGCCAGGTCTCCAGGACCGCAGGCTCCTCCATCGCCTGGCGGCTCAGCGGGCACTCTGAAAACATGGGAGGAGGCACAGAGAGGGCAGGTGAAAGACTTACAGCTGCAGCAGGCAGTGTGGGCTCAGAGGACTGTATGAGTTGAGCCTCACCACCGGGAATCAGACACGGTAATCCATATTTAAGTGATTGAGAATGATAAAGTACTTGCCTGTTTTCCTGGGGCATGATGTTTTCTGCTGCAGCTGGTGTGGTGTCGTCCATCTCCGTGACCACAGTGGATATTGGCCCCTCAGAGGATCATGGAGGGGCAGCCCCAGTAGGTACAGAGGCGGGTGTAGCCGGAGGAAAAATAATCGACCTCTCAGCAGCAGGAAAGACTGCTGGGGAGAAGCAGGGAACAGCAGCTGTGGAGAAGAGAGGCACTGACGATTCAGCTGGAGATGAAAAACTCTGAATGCATACTGCTGAGGGAGGCTTCTGACTGGGCATAGGAGTTGCTGCTGGCTGAGAGGTGAGGGTATTCTTCCGATGGGACTTTTTAGATTGGTGGCGATGAATGGGAGGCAGAGGCGTAGGCTCACCGTGGAGAGGGAGAGGCTCCGGAGTCAGGGGGTGCTTAATCATTGGCTCCAACTCCGGTTCCCTCAGTGAAAACTCCTCCAATTCCTGAGCCAAATCCAGGAGGAGCCATGGTTTAACCTCTAGCAGGAGGTGAGTCTCCGCCAGTAAAATTTGCCTGCGCTCCTCCAGCTCCTCGGCTGACTGAGTGGGCCAAAGCTCGGGAGGAGGAGGCAAAGCTGCCGCCAGAGAGCGGTGAGAGGCTGGAAGCTTTTTCGTGCGCGAGCGCTTGCTCTTTGTTGGCGTAGCCACTGGCATCGTAGCTGATTCCCCCGGCTCGTTGCTCGTTGATGGAGGGAAGATTATGGAGAGAAGTAGGTCTGTGAGCTTCAGGTGATCCCACAGGCTGGGGCATGCCTCAAGCACCTGCACCACACCCTCTAGCCACTCTTGGGTTGCCTTGGGGGTACAGGAGGATCAAGCCTGTAACAGAATATCCTCCAGTATGCACACTGACCACTGTTCCATTTCTTCTAGTCCCAAGGTGGATACCTCCGGGGTAACAGACATGGTAATATCGGTGTGAAAGGAAAAAAAAACAAACGGGGAAAAATGGAAAAATCAAGGATCTTCGCCGCCAAGGAGTGAAAGAAACAAAAAAATCAACAAACTCACAGCAGCTGAGTCTCTACTTGGCGCCTGTCTTCTGTCAGAAATGGCCTTCGGGGCAGGAAGGCAAAAACCACGCGCTGAACTGTGAGTTTGGGAATTTATTGCAAAAACAACAAACAAAGAGTTCAACAAAGTGCTCAAAACACAAAATACAAACAAAGGTGAAAACTTACAGATCTTTGAGCACCAGAGCAAGGCAGGGCTCTGGTGGAGACGAGATGAGGATAATCAAGACAGCCCCAATTAGAAAATGAAAATAGCTCCCCTTAAATACGAATCAAAAACCCTTTACATAATTAGTGACAGGTGTGGGTATCTGAACAGGCAGGGGAAGGCATAATGCGGACCAGCTGGGGCAGAGAGAGAGAGGCAAACCAAAACTGACAGCTGACAGGGCAGCACCCACACGAAGCCTCATCCCACTGACAGCTGTCAACCAGTAAAAGAACAATATTATGAATTTAAAAAGAAAAATAACAATCCCCGCTTGCCAAAATATAAATATAAATAGATACAAAATAAAAATGTAACAAAACTAAAACACAAACAGGAAAATGTCAAACAGAGCATGAATACAGAAACCCAAAAAGGCATAAAATGCAACAACTAAGTAAATATAAGGAAAAGCCACAAGACTGAGCATTGCGGAAACTGCCAGTGCTCAGCTCATGACAGATTTCCTGAGATGCACTTCATGCAAACATCACTGACTAAATATTTACATGTTTTGCAAACCAGAATAAATTAAGATGTCTAGTCTTTGATAGCTTGAATAAAAAGCAATGCAGAAGGAATACAGTAAGTAAGCCTGTACAGTTTTTAGTGTGTCTTATATAATGTTCCTGTAATGGTGATTGGGATTAAAACATACTTTTATCAATTAACCCCTTGCACTCTGGTCAATTTCCCTAAAAACGGCAAAAAATAACGTACCCAAAGTAAATCAAAAGCTGTTCTTCAACCCTTTGCAGCATCTTCATGGGGTTGGTCTCATTTAAAAGAAAACACTTTGAATTTTTTGGCAAAACAGTCATAATCTCTCTAAGTGCTCCTGCCACTGAGTAACAGTCATCTAAACATACTGACTTGAAGAAAATAAATTTAGCCTGGGTGTTTTTTTGGATACAAATGCTTGCAAATAACACACAGCTTCAGATCCGGGCTGGAAAATGCAACAGAAATGTAGAACCAAGTGTTCTCCAGCTGAGGTCAAAATTTTGTAACAATACAAAAAAAATGAATATATTACACAACTTTTTCCTCAGGTTGTTCCCAGGCGTTTTTGAACTGTGCAAAATTGTGCCAAATGGCACAGTTTGGAAAAACGTCTGTAACTTTTGAATGATTCAATATAGAAGCTTCATCTTGGGCTCTAATGAAAGGTGACACTCAGGGCTGCGCGTGTGTGTGTGTGTGTGGGGGGGGGGGGGTTGTTTATTCATTCATTCATGATTGAATGAACAAACAAGCCCCCACACACAAAGAAGCATGCCACGTAAAAAAATGTGTGGCTTTTTTTTACAAGAAAAAATAACCTACAGTGCACTAAAAATTCTTCTAAAATATTTGTAATGTAGAAGATAACAACTCCCACCCCCGCTACAGAGGACGGACATCGGCCATCGCTACATGATGGAACAGTCATGTGGCGATGTGGCGACTGCGGCGCACAGTCCCCGCAGTCCCCGCAAACCCCCCCCCCCCGCTACAGAAGAGTAGCGGGGGGAGGGGGCGTTCACGGTCAGGACGCGGCGCACGAACCGTGTACACGGACTTCGGACTTCGTGCGCTGCGGTCTACTACACACAGTTGTAATTTACCGATTGGTCAAAAGTCATTTTTGATTACAATTTTCAGGGATAAAGAATAATTTAGCTTATAACACTTACCTGTCCACAACAGCATGTGGACGGTCTATGATGACCTGGAAGAGAATCCTAAACGTCTACTCTGCTGGGACAGCACCGCCTGTGGCTGAACAGGCCGATGCGTGAATGGCAGTCCCTGTCACACAGGTCGCACTTGTGGGTGGTCTCCGTGCTGCTGGGTCTGTGGTGATTCTTCCTGTGGGTCCTTTTTTCATCTGCTGCAGCAGTCAGTCTCTCTTCACCCAGCCTTAAACAAAACAGCTTTCGAACTTCTGTGCTTCAATTGGCTCGCTGCATTCGCAGCCGTTGGTAGGTGGGTCCTTCTTGCTAGGTTTTCAGTCATTGGTTCTTCAAGGTTTCAGAAACCAAATTCAAGGCTCTTATTAGTCGAATGAGAGGTCAATCACATCTAAACCAATCAAAGCACTCCTTTGGCTTTCTGTTCGCGGCTGTGTCTGTAGTGGAAGAACGGAAATGCAGGTTTTTTTTTTTCTTCAGTGCGCCCTAGGATGCACAGTGTGCGTACTAGGGCGCCCTCGTGCGCTCTAGGATGCAGAGACGTGCGTACTAGGGCGCCCTCGTGCGCTCTAGGATGCAGAGACGTGCCCGCCCGCGGTACACCGAAGTGCAACAGGTTAAAAAAAATGCTTCTGTCAAAAATATGAGTCCCGGATTTACTCCCTTTTAAACTACACATTGTAATATCCACCAAATGAACAGAAGTTCAAACATAATACAAAGCAAGCTGCTGAAATCAAGATGAGTCGACCAGATTTGTTTTGAGTGCAACCTGATTTCTGTAATTCAGTGTTAAGAAAATCAATGGGCATGACATTTTTAGATAGAGGAAATACAGTGGTGTGAAAAACTGATTGCCCATTTCCTGATTTCTCATTTTTTTGTATGTTTGTCACACTTAAATGTTTCAGATCATCAAATTTAAATATTAGACAAAGATAACACAAGTAAACACAAAATGCAGTTTTTAAATGAAGGTATTTATTATTAAAGGTAAAAAAAAAATCCAAACCTGCATGGCGCTGTGTGAAAAAGTGATTGCCCCCTAATCCTAATATGTCATAAACGCCCTTCAGGGCAGAATAAAGGCACCATGTGCCGGCTGTGAGTTTGCAAGTTTTAATAATGAGGAGCATAAAAGAACAAACAGAACCAAACCAAAAACTAGAAGGCAATTGGAATCACAGGTGAAGCAAGAGTAGCGAAAGCTAAGGCAACTGAATTCGCCGGCTAAACCTGGGAGAGCTAGCCGTGGGACAGACGCTAGGAAACAATAAAATGTAAAGAGACACTTATGGCTCAAGGAGAAAAGCTGCAAGTAGGGTGCTGCACTAGACAAAGGTACGCAGCCCCTTAAATAGGGATCAGAACCCATTTACTTTATAAACTAGAAAAGCACTCGGAGAGTGCAGACCTCCGCCAAGCGCCACAGTTCCCCCCATACAGTGTTTGTGTGTACGTTTTCAGATTCCTTGACCATGAAAACATATGACTAGCAATTGGATTCACAATGATAGGATTAGTGGTTCAGTAGTTATTGACGAAAAAGGGATTTTCCGTAATGGCGGTTTTCTTCTGGATGGTGATCCGGATCACCACCAAAATCTAATCATCTGTAGGATACCCCATTTCTGACAATCTGTGAAAATTTCATGAAAATCCGTCCATAACTTTTTGAGTTATCTTGCTAACAAACAAACAGACAGACAAACAGACAGACAAACCAACGCCGATGAAAACACAACCTCCTTGGCAGAGGTAACAACAGGTGTGGGTATCTGAGTGGGCAGGAGAAAGAGAGGATACATAATTGGGATCAGCTTAGGCAGTGAGAGGGAAGCGAGCCAAAAAATATAATTATAAATAAGTACAAAAAATTTAAATTATAACATTAACACAAACAGAAAAATGGCAAGCAGAACACTGATACATAAACCCAAAAAGGCATAAGTGCAACAGATAAGTAAATAAGCAGAGAAAGCCATGAGACTGAGTCTGGCGGAGATCTGCAGCACTCGGTTCATGACATAATAACTGGATAAGCCACCCTTAGCAGCAACAACTGCAATCAAGCATTTGCGATAACTGCCACTGAGTCTTTTACAGTTTTACAGTTCTGTGGAGGAATTTTGTCCCACTCATCTTTGCAGAATTGTTGTAATTCAGCCACACTGGAGGGTTTTTGAGCATGAACCGCCTTTTTAAACTCATGCCACAGCATCCCAAGCCGATTCAGGTCAGGACTTTGACTAGGCTACTCCGAAGTCTTCATTTTGTTTTTCTTAAGCCATTCAGAGATGGACTTGCAGGCATGTTTTGGATCATTGTCCTGCTGCAGAACCCAAGTGTGCTTCAGCTTGAGGTTGCAAACAGATGGCCGGACATTGTCCTTCAGGATTTTTTGATAGACAGCAGAATTCGTGGTTCCATTTACCACAGCAAGTCTTCCAGGTCCTGAAGCAGCAAAACAGCCCCAAAACATCACACTTCCACCACCATATTTTACTGTTGGTATGATGTTCCTTTTCTGAAATGCTGTATTACTTTTACGCTACATGTAATGGTACACACTCCTGCCAAAAAGTTCAACTTTTGTCTCGTCAGCCACAGAGTATTTTCCCAAAGGTTTTGTTGATCATCAAGGTGTTTTTTGGCAAAACTGAGATGAGCCGTTATGTTCTTTTTGCTCAGCAGTGGTTTTCATCTTGGAACTCTGCCATGCAGGCCATTTTTGCCCAGTCTCTTTCTTATGGTGGAGTCATGAACACTGACCTTAACTGAGGCAAGTGAGGGCTGCAGTTCTTTGAATGTTGTTGTGGGGTCTTTTGTGACCTCTTGGATGAGTCGTAGCTGCGCTCTTGAGGTAATTTTGGTTGGCCAGCCACTTCTGGGAATGTTCACCACTGTTCCATGTTTTCGCCATTTGTGGATAATGGCTCTCACTGTGGTTCGCTGGAGTCCCAAAACTTTAGAATTGGCTTTATAACCTACTCCAAACTAATAGATCTCAATTACTTTGTTTCTCATTTGTTCCTGAATTTCTTTGGATCACAGCATGATGTCTAGCTTTTGAGGATATTTTGGTCTACTTCACTTTGTCAGTCAGGTCCTATTTAAGTGATTTCTTGATTGAAAACAGGTGTGTCAGTAATCAGGCCTGGGTGTGGCTAGAAAAATTGAACTCAGCTTTCCTAAGATGTGATAAACCACAGTTAATTTATGTTTTAACATGGGGGGGGGCAATCACTTTTTTACATAGGGCCATGTAGGTTTGGATTTTTTTTTTACCCTTAATGATAAACACCTTCATTTAAAAACTGCATTTTGTGTTTACTTGTGTTATTTTTGTCTAATATTTAAATTTGTTTGATGATCTGAAACATTTACAGTAAGTGTGACAAACATACAAAAAAATGAGAAATCGGGAAGTGGGTAAACATTTTTTCACACCACTGTACATTGCTGAGATCATGAATTTTATTTGACCTCATCTGAACTGACAGAACTAAGTATTATTTCACTTGGTGTCAGCTATAAGTTTGATAAATAAGCCTTTCCTTTTATATTGCTCTTTTCTAAATTCCCTATTATATGTTTTAACTATTATTAAATGTTTTGAATTAAGGGTTTAATGCATGTAAATGTCATAGGTAGATGTACGTAAATGCAATTTGTAAGAAAAAATCAATTATTACAATTTACTCATATTGTAAACACTTAAGCATAACTGGCAATGATATAGACCTTTGGCTTTAAATAAAGATGGCAACTTGAAATGTAATGCTTCCTAATTTTCAAAAATTGGAAAAGGCACCAACTTAGCCAGAATAGACATTTAGTAGCTGGTTGTATTATATTTTTGACAACCCTATAGTCTAAAGGCCATTTGAAAGAATTCAAATCAAACTCATTCTGAAATATCTCTATATAATTCAATTACTCAACAGGCATTGTCTTCATGTTAACATCGGGAGCACTGGCAGGTAAAGCATTTTTTCCCCTCTTCATACAGTCTCTGTTTTCTTGACAAATAACCAATTTATTTTATATTCTTAGGTTTGGTCCATAACTTGGCCATCTTTCAAAAAGCTGTTCAGTCTTCCATAAATGACAACGTGGGCTATGCTGGAAAGGCAGTTGATGGGAAAAGAGACCCCTCATATCAAAGAGGGTCTTGCACACTCACCCAGCAACAATCGGATCCGTGGTGGAGAGTAGACCTCCATAAAGTGTATGCAATCTCTGCTGTGGCGATATCCAATGCAGAAGAACTGCCAAACAGGTTGGATGGTGCAGAAATCTGGATCGGAAAGACAGAAAATACTAATGGCACTGAAAGCATAAGGTAAAAAAAGAACTGAAAAGAAAGTTACCAGATTACTGGTACCCACATTCTTAACTCTTTTATCACACTTATTAGCAACAAGTAGACATTCATTTCTGTGTCACTAGGATGAAAGCAATGAACTTCTGGTCTTCTTTTGTCCAGAGGTGTCATTAAAACAAGTGTTTTGCAGCATTGTGAAGACCATTACAATACAAACAAAAAATTGTCTTCTGTTCTTCTGTTTATCTTTACTCTTTGTCACACACAGATGTGCTGTCATCTCTCATATTCCAAGTGGACGCACAATTTACTTTCCTTGTCAGAGTGATGGGCGCTTTGTCACTGTGGTTATCCCTGGAATCAATAAGGTTCTGAGTCTTTGTGAAGTTGAAGTGTTCTATGGTAATGATATTACAGTCTATATCAAGATAGTACACTATGTCTGCAATTAGAATTTCTCTTATAAAGATTGTGTTGGTTGTGTAGGTTGTGTAATGGCAGTTTTACAACAATGATCATCAAAAGGACTTTCTGTTTTGTGACTGTAACAGTGCCATATACACCAGCAGAAAAAAAAAATCATGGTATCTTCTGGTTCTATTTCAAGGGTACCCCTTGCCAAATGTGGCACTGAAAGGAGACGCCACACAGTCATCCACACTTGCTTTTGCTGTTGCTTCCAAAGCCATCGACGGGCAACGGAACTCGTACTACAATAATTGGTTCTGTAGCCACACTGCTGAAGATGAGACCAACCCCTGGTGGAGGGTGGACCTGGGACAAAAATTCATAATCACTACTGTAAAAATCACCAACAGAGGCGACTGCTGTGCTGAAAGACTGGATGGAGCTGAGATCCGCATAGGGAATTCACTGGACAACAATGGAAATGATAATACTAGGTAAATACAACAATTCAGATTATACACCTCACCTACTGGTTAGTGAAATCTAGTTTGCGCACAGGCCGGGCGGCACTGGGCCACCTGCCCTCCCTGCGTTGTCCTGGTCACCCGAGGTGTCTCTTGGTCCCAAAAATTGGAACATGCGGGCCCATGCGTTCTATTGCATGTTCCAATTTTGGTACCACGGAGTCGGAGGTTCCTCCGGTCCCAGATGAGGGAGGGTGTGGGCTCTATTTAGCACAATCGCTTATCCTTTTAAAGGATCTGGGATGAAAACATCTGGGATGAAACCATGACCTTGATTTCAGGCTGTCCAGGCTTCAACCAACAAAATAGCAACAAAAATATGCAATTTGCCCCCTTTTCTCAATTTTTCCCTAAAAATTTAATTTTTTTTCCCCAAATTGTTACCTTTTGCACACAAACAATTGATATTCCACTTCTTTCCCCCCTCTTACTCACAAACTTTAACTCGGGCACCTTTAGCAGTAGCAGTTTTGACTGATCACACATGATCTTTGTGCAAAATAATTTTATCCTTTTAAAGGATCCATACATCTGGGATCAAACTGTGACCTTTGACCTCAGTGTCCAAGGCTGTCCAGGCTTCAACCAACAAAACAGCAAAATTGTTACCTTTTGCACAAAATAATTTTAAGGTTTGAAATTAAAAATAGCTGCTTGATAGGACTTTCATGTTGACCCTTGGGACAATGTAGGTATACATAATTCAAAGACAACATTAGGGTTAATTGCCATCCTTTTTATTATTTACACAATCACAATCAAACACAATCAACACTTTTCCCCTCCTTGTCTCTTCTCTGCCAACCACAGCTCAACAGTTTTGCAGGAGTACAATGAGCAAAAATGCTCCCCTCCGAACTGACTATGTCCATATACTTTGCTGTGGTTGGCCACACAGCTGGCAAATTCTAAGTTTATGTCTTTTGCGTTTTTTCTCTGTTTTTTCTCTAAAGTAATATTATTCAGTGAAACAGAGGCTCATAAATATGAGACTGAAACAGAATAACAAACAGGAAATGAGATGAAATGAAATGAAATAATTTTTCAAAATGTCTTATCAGAACAGCTGGAAACTGCTCCCAGTGAGCAACGTCTAGCTGATCCAGGATGTCCTGTGACCAGCCCGCCACCTTCTTGTGACATGATTGGCATTCAAGGTACTCTGTGCCCATGAAGTACCAGCCTTTCATGTCCGAGACCCTCTGCACAGTCTTGTACTGCCCAGCCCCACAGGTGGAGCACCGTAAAGAGTAGGCCCACATCCTGTATGGCGCCCACAGGAAAAACGTTGACCTGAAGAAGGCGTGGGCTGTTGAAGGGGGCTGCACATAGAGCTGCCGAGGCTGTGGCGGGTACCACCACAAGTTGAGATTGGGGATGAGCACAATTTGTCCCTGTGCTGTCTTCCTGGAGACGGTACAGCCGAGCCACTCGTGCTGCTCCTCAGGAAGGGACTCCCTCCAGCTCCGGGGCAGCAGCTGAAACACAAAGATTAAGTTCATGAAAGAGTTGGACTTAAAAACACAGAGGCCCATGCAGACCTAGGATTAAAAAGTGTCTTTGTGATTAAATCACAGTCGTGTCGTGCTTGACCACATCATTTACACCTGTTGCTAACATGAATCTCCAGACACCCGTTGGCTTCCTCATGTTGTAAAACAAGCCAGAAAAAAAAGCATATGGAAGTGCATGAGCCACCAGAGGAGGAAAGGGCAAAGCGCACGAACGCACACATGCACGCGCGCGCGCGCGCGCGCGCACACACACACACACACACACACACACACACACACACACACACACACACACACACACACACACACACACACACACACACACACACCTTTTAAAGATGATATAAGATAAGATAAGATAAGATAAGATAAGATAAGCCTTTATTAGTCCCACAATGGGGAAATTCCTGGATTGCAACAGCACAGGGATAGCTACACTCAGAGCAACAATCAGAAGGCAAGAAAAAACAAGAGCAGCTAGTATACATATGTACATATTACTATAAATATATATATATATATATATATATATATATATATATATATATATATATATATATATATATATATATATATATATATATATATATATATATATATATATATATATATATATATATAGAGAGAGAGAGAGAGAGAGAGAGAGAGAGAGAGAGTGCGGAGCATTGTGGTTGGTGGATGTGCAGCAGAAAGTCTAAGCTCTCTCTCCGCGGATGAGGCGGGCCAGCAGAATGTCTTTGGGCATGATGGTGACCCTCTTGGCGTGGATGGCGCACGGGTTGGTGTCCTCGAAGAGACCCACCAGGTAGGCCTCGCTGGCCTCCTGCAGAGCCATGACGGCGGAGCTCTGGAAGCGCAGGTCGGTCTTGAAGTCCTGAGCGATCTCCCTCACCAGGCGCTGGAAGGGCAGCTTACAGATGAGCAGCTCCGTGGATTTCTGGTAGCGATGGATCTCTCTCAGAGCCACGGTACCGGGCCTGTAACGGTGAGGCTTCTTCACTCCGCCGGTGGCCGGAGCGCTTTTCCGAACAGCCTTGGTGGCCAGCTGCTTTCTGGGGGCTTTTCCTCCAGTAGATTTACGGGCGGTCTGCTTGGTTCTTGCCATCGCTCTTTATTATTCTGTCTTATATTTCTTGCACGCGCCTAAACTCCAGCCCGGCACCCGCGTCATTTTCGCTTCAGTTCTCCCGGTATGTCGAGTTTCTCCGTTAGCACTGGGTGCCGGTTGAGTGCTAGCTAGCTCTTCCCTGTTGTATCGTCTCCTGCTGTAGACAGTGGCTCCATCCGCCGACTCGGGAGACCTTTGGGGCGATCTGTGTGTCCGTGATATATATAGAGGGAAAGGTGTGCCGGATCAGAAAGTTATCACCGGGTCAGAAAGAAGAAGGAAAATAAAAAGACTCAGAATTGAGCCGCTGTTGCAAAAGGCAGCCAACTCGTGTGGCGCCGTGGGCATCTGGTTAGAGTCATTGTATGTGGATTGAGATAAAACCATCAACATTTAGATTAAATGTGGTCTACAACCGTCAGAAGTGGATTAGAATATTGGATCATTATTTGTCCTGATTGTGCTTTGAATTTATTTACAACTGTATTTTCAGATATCTGACAGCGATCCAGTCACTAAAAGTACTTTTTATATCCTGGTGTACACTTGGACACAAACACAAAGGTAAAAGTCAGAGCATACCTGTGATCTGGAGAGTGGGGGCAGCACCTCTTCTGCTAGAGTTGCTGAGGATGCAGGAGGTTCTGATCCTGGTTGAGACATGGAGGGAGAGGGATGGGCCACAGCTGGTGGGGTGTTCCTGGCAACTACAAAGGAGGAAATGGCAGAAGTCGGGGGAGATTTAAAACTGCAGCTGACCTTAAGCTCATTATGTATGAAAGCACGTATGTGTTCAACCACATGTTAAATAAAGCATACTCACTGCCAGACTCCATCTGTGTGGCTGCAGTGATCATTTCTGCGTCAGAAGGGGCGTCTAGCTCCAAAGATGCAAAGCTGCAGCGGCTGCAGCACACATACAGCATGCAGTGATGCACTACATATACTAGCATAGAAAACTGTCAGAGTGGTGTGTTTGTGGACCATTACCTGGAGGTGAGAACACATGTGCTGGCTCCTTGGAGGTTTTCTCTCTTGTCATGAGCGAGCACATTTATGCCTTAAAGCAGTGCCACCTTCTGCTTCCTGATCCAGTTGGCGTAACTGGAGAAAAAAGGCAATAAATCATTAAAAAAATGACAGAACAAAACATGACACACACACACACAGAATAACAATACTTATGTCACGTGCTCGGTGTCCGGTGTCAGGGCCCGAGCTGCTGGTGTGGGCTGAAGGGTGAGTTCAGGGGTCGAAGCCATTCTGTGATGAAAAGACAAAGGGTGCACGGTCATGTGGGTACAAGAGTGAGCAGCAACAAAGTTATGGGTCATATACACCTCCAGTGTATTTTACTACACGTTACATAATGTGAGGAAGCTGATATTTTTACTAATATGTGACAAAAACCAGTATTAAATATGCATACAGCTGGCAAACAATAGTGACATTACACTGCCCTTATAAACCTTAGTCCTTAGTCATATATATAGTTTTATATACAGTATAGTTGGATTGATGAATGGTAATCACAGTCTAACAAATACACACTGGTGAATTAAAATGGGAATTATTCTAGCTGATGCTCAATATTACTGTGTGATGCAAAGTCACTGTTGTAATGGTCTGCTCCAGTGCTCATTCCCTTCAGCTGTGCGCACACCTGCTCCTCATCATGGTCTGGGCTATATTAACCGCGCTACCCTGGGATCAGTGCGGAGTCGTCTGTCTTCTCTCCACATGACCTTCTCCTGCCTTCGTCATCGTTCCTGAGTTCCAGTCTAAGCCTACCCTTGTCCTCGCTCCTAGCCTCCTGCCTACCAGCGTCTGGAAGAAATCCCCTCCAGCTCAAGTAAGCTTCGCTCATTCCCTCTAACCTCTCTCTCAGTTCCCTGTGCACAGGCGGAGCTCTGTGGTGGCGGATCTTCCTCTCTCTGTGGCAGCGGACCAAGTTCCTTCCCTCCTAGCGGTGGACAACGCCTCACCACTCACCCTGCACACATTCACCTCCAGCAGCCTCAACGAGAACGGAGAACACTGTCCTCCTGGCCATAGCTGCCAAGCTGAACCTGAGCCACTTAACATCTCTACAAACAGTAAGCTTTGGTCTAAACTGCACATCCCCAGCGGTGATAACCTCTAACTGTCCCTGCTTCTGTTTGTCCCTAGGGTTGCCGGGTCATACGGTGTTCTGCTCTCCCCCAGCAGCTTCTGACTACACATTCACGCAATGCACACACACACATTTTTGTTAATAAACTCAATTGTATGTATTCCTGAGTCTGAGTCTGGTCATTGGGTCTATACACCAGGTCAGTACGACCCAGCTGACAGCTTTGGTGCACAGAGTTAACAACATGGAGACTGGGATAGATCAATTAGCTTAACAACAGCAAATTATCCTCACCCAATCAGCCGGTGTAATGGACCGGTGGGATCGTCTGGCAGGTCCACAGGCATTTCCTCCAGCTCCTTCGGCCCCAAGCAGCTCCTCAGCTCCCGCTAGCTCCCCTGCCGGCCAACCCGGGCAGGGGTCTTCTTCCCAGCTAACCCCCGTTCCCACTCCCACCCATTTTGGAATTTTTCATTCTGGAATTTCCCCGTTGTGGGACTAATAATAAAGGCTTATCTTATTTTAGTGGTAAACTAGGGGAGGCTAGGAGATTTATTATGCAATGTGAGATAGTTTTTCAGCGGGTGTCCGGGGACTTTCCCACTGATCACAGCCAAATTGGCTACATAATTAACCTAATGAAAGGGCGAGAGTTAGCATGGGCCTACGCCGTTATGGCTAGGGTGAACTATACCAGCCTGACGTACAATCATTTCATCTGTGAGTTTAAGGAAGTGTTTGACCACTCTGACCGCGATAGTGTGCTTACCTCCCAGCTGTTGAATTTGAGACAGGGTACCAAGTCTGTGGCTGACTACGCCGTCGATTTCCAGGTGGTGGCCACTGAGGTGGGGTGGGAGGATGCTTCGCTGTGCAGCATCTTCACCAGAAGTCTTAGCCCTAGCCTGCGGGATGAGCTAGCCCCCTTAGAAAAACCAAGTAGGCTGACCGAGTTAATTTCCCTGGCCATAAATCTGGACAACAGACTAAGGGAACGGACAGCGGAACGCAGAGCATCCGGTCGCTCGGGTGCCCAGTATCGCCACGCACCTCAGCCTTCCCTATTGGCTCTACCTCCCTCAGATTTCCCCGAGGCCCTGGAACCTATGGTGGTGGGACAGTCCAGGTTACCTCCAGCGGAGAAACAGCGCCACCGTGAGTTGGGGCTGTGCCTTTACTGTTGGAGCAAGGAACATGAGGTAGTGTCATGCCCTCTACGGCCAAAAGGGGGAGTCTGTGCGTCGCAGTAGGGGGACTCACGGACTCATCTCAATCTAATCCCGTCTCCAAGTTTCTTCTCCCCATTTGTTTCATTCACAACCATAGGGAAATTGTTACACACACATTAATTGATTCGGGGGCGGAGCAGAGTTTTATTTCGGGGGATCTGGCAACCCGGTTGGGTCTTCCCTGACAATCGCTTAAGACCCCACTGAGACTCATCGCTTTGTCCAAAGCCCCCCTTGCCATAGCATCTCAGCAGACTGCCCCAGTGTCTGTCATTATTTCTGGTAACCATTGGGAGGAGTTGAAGTTTTTTGTGTTGCCGGTCTCCTCTTCCCCAGAGATTCTCGGCTACCCCCGGTTACGCCTCCATAACCCCTCCATCGTCTGGCGCTCTGGGAACGTGATGTCTTGGAGCTCGTTCTGTCTCGCCGTCTGTCTTCAATCTGCCACCTGCTCACCGTCCATGCCCCTGGGTGCTCCCATCACCCCCCCCCCCCGATCTGTCCAAAGTTCCCCCGGATTACCATGACCTTGGGGCCGCCTTCAGTAAGACCCAGGCTCTTTCCCTTCCCCCTCACTGTCCATATGACTGCGCCAACAACCTTCATGCCGGAGCCCCGCTGCCATCGAGTCGCTTGTACAGCCTGTCACCTCCGGAGCAGGAAGCCATGGAGGCTTATATTAAAGAATCTTTGGACTCTGGCATAATTCGGCCGTCATCATCAGCGGTGGAGGCGGGGTGTTTTTTTTGTTGGCAAGAAGGACGGTTCACTGAGACTATGCATTGATTTTAGAGAATTAAATAACATCACCGTCAAGGACAAATACACCCTTCCTCTTCTTAACACGGCATTCAATCCCCTCCAGCGGGCCTCCTGGTTCACCAAGCTGATCTCCGTAACGCCTACCACCTGGTGCGGATCCGGGAGGACGACGAGTGGAAGATGGGGTTTCAGACCCCCAGTGGACACTTCGAGTACCTGGTAATGCCGTTTGGTCTGACCAGTGCCCCCGCTGTGTTCCAACGCCTAATCAACGATGTGCTGAGGGATTTTCTGGGTGTTTTTGTGTTTGTTTATCTTGACAATATCCTAATTTTTTCACAGTCTTTGGACGAGCATCGGGTGCATGTGAGGCGAGTTTTGCAGTGGCTCCTGGAAAATAAACTATTCGTCAAGGCCGAGAAGTGCAAGTTCCACACCTCCAAGACATCCTTCCTGGGCTTTGTTATTTCCCATAACGAGATCCTCCCAGACCCCAGCAAGATAAAGGCGGTGGTAAAATGGCCCACTCCCTCTTCCAGGAAACAGTTGCAGCAGTTTTTGGGGTTCGCCAATTTTTACCGCCGCTTCATGCAGAATTACAGCACAATTGCTCTCCCCTTGACATGTCTCACTTCTCCCAAGATCCCCTTCCGGTGGACGGAGGATGCAGCTACGGCCTTTGTGGTCCTCAAGAAGAAGTTCTCTGACTCCCCCATCCTGGCTCAGGTGGACCTTGCTCTCCAGTGCCTGGTGGAGGTGGATGCCTCGGACTCGGTGGTGGGAGATGTTCTTTCTCAGCGGTCCCCGACAGATGGCAGGATCTGACCGTGTGCTTTCTTCTCTCGTCGGCTGTCCCCTGTGGAGCAAAATTACGACATCGGTGACAGAGAGCTCCTGGCAGTCAAGCTCGTGCTGGAGGAGTAGTGCCATTGGTTGGAGGGGGCCTCTCAGAAGTTTGTGGTTTGGATGGACCACAAGAACCTGGAATACCTCTGGACGGCTAAGTGTCTGAATGCACGCCAGGCCCGCTGGTCCCTGTTCTTTGGACGCTTTGACTTTACCATCACGTACCGCCCCGGGTCCAAAAACACCAAGCCGGACGCTCTCTCCAGGCAGTTCGCCTCGGATGCTACTGAGACTACAGAAGACCTTATTTTTTCTCCTTCATGTGTCGTAGGCGCCCTCTCGTGGGGCATCAGGGAGAAGGTCCTGAGGGCACAGGACGCCGAAGCAGACCTGGGTGGCGGGCCAGCTTGGAAGTTGTTCATCCCATCGGCTGTTCGGGGCGAAATTATCCATTGGGCCTATGCATCCAGGTTCTCGTGTCACCCTGGGAGGGTTCGTACGGTGGCGCTTCTTCAAAGAACGTTTTGGTGGCCCTCACTGCAGAAGGACGTTGGGGAATATATCCGTGCCTGCCCTCAGTGCGCCGTTGGCAAAACATCCTCATCCTCTCCAGCCGGGCTGCTCCACCCTCTCCCTACTCCCGGCAGGCCCTGGTCCCATGTGGCGTTGGATTTTGTCACCGGCCTCCCACCTTCTAATAACCATACTGTTGTTCTCACCATTGTTGACAGGTTTTCCAAGGCTGCTCACTTTATTCCCCTGCAGGGGCTGCCTACGGCGAAGGAGATGGTGGACCTGCTCATCCAGCATGTGGTGAGACTGCACGGGATCACCCTGGACATCGTCTCCGACCGGGGTCCCCAGTTCATTTCCCAGGTGTAGTTCGTTTCCCAGGTGTGGAGATTTTTCTGCAATGCTCTTGGGGCTATGGTGAGCCTGTCATCCGAATACCACCCTCAGTCCAACGGGCAATGTGAGCGTGCTAACCAAGGGCTGGAGGCTGCACTGTGGTGTGTGGCCACCGCCAACCCAGCATCATGGAGCACACATCTACCGTGGATTGAATGCACCCACAATACGACGGTCTCCTTAGCTATCGGCATGTCCCCATTAGAGGCTTCACTCGGATACAACACCCCATTGTTTCCTGGGGAGGAGGGATACATCGCCGTCCTGTCTGTCCGAGCACATCTGAGGTGCTGCTGCCAGCTGTGGAAAGTGATCCAGACTGTGCTACGGCGCATGGCAGAGCGCAATTTCACAGTTGCCAACCGCCGCAGGACACCAGCCCCTTCCTACCAGGTGGGTCAGCAGGTATGGCTATCCACCAAAAATATTAACCTTAAGGCAGAGTCTAAGAAGATGTCCCAACAGTTCATTGGGCCTTTTGCCATCTCCCGCATTATTAATCCTGTCTCTGTGCGCCTAGCTCTCCCCACCTTCCTCCGCGTCTGTCCTACATTCCACGTTTCTCACCTCAAACCCTTCTGTTCCAGCCCTCTGTGTCCCCCTTCTGGGTCTCCACCTCCACCGATGGTGATCGACGGCGACCCGGCATGGAAGGTCAATGCCATCCTGGACGTCCGTCGCCGGTCGCGGCCTACAATACGTGGTGGACTGGGAGGGCTACGGGCCGGAATGGAGGTCCTGGGTGCGTCCCTCCTTCGTCTTGGATAAAGATCTCATCAAGGATTTCCATCGGGCACACCCAGATATATTGGATCGACCGCCGAGAGGCGTCTCGTAGAGGGTAAGTACTGTAATGGTCTGCTCCAGTGCTCATTCCCTTCAGCTGCGCACACAACTGCTCCTCATCATGTTCTGGGCTATATTAACCGCGCTGCCCTGGGATCAGTGTGGCGTCGTCTGTCTTCCCTCCACACAACCTTCTCCTGCCTTTGTCATCGTTCCTGAGTTCCAGTCTAAGCCTACCCTTGTCCTCGCTCCTAGCCTCCTGCTTCCCGGTGTCTGGAAGAAATCCCCTCCAGCCCAAGTAATCCTCGCTCATTCCCTCTAACCTCTCTCTCAGTCCCCTGTGCACAGGCAGAGCTCCATGGTAGCGAATCTTCCTCTCTCTGTGGCAGCGTACCAAGTTCCTTCCCTCCTAGCAGTGGACAACGCCTCACCACTCACCCTGCACACATTCACCTCCAGCAGCTGCGACGAGAACGGACAACGCTGTGCTCCTGGCCGTAGCTGCCAAGCTGAACCTGAGCCGCTTAACATCTCTACAAACAGTAAGCTTTGGTCTAAACTGCACATCCCCAGCGGTGATAACCTCTAACTGTCCCTGCTTCTGTTTGTCCCTAGGGTTGCTGGGTTGTACAGTGTTCTGCTCTCCCCCAGCGGCTTCTGACTACACAGTCACGCAACGCACACACGCATTTTTGTTAATGAACTCAATTGTATGTATTCCTGAGTCTGAGTCTGGTCACTGGGTCTATACACCACGTCATCTGTACTGTCAAAACTCAAGAAAAATCCTATAAGATTTAACAGCAAATACATTTTCTACCCAAAACACACACTGGCTCATTACATAAGAATTATTACAGCTGGTCACAATGATTTTAGGAATATTTAGCGAAGATGTACAGTGAGAATTAATTTTTTAAAAAAACCACATATGAAACAATGTCAAGAGTGTAACAGACATTTTCTGATGAAAAAAAACAAACAGCGGTTCTATATGTAATAATTATTACAGTTGGTCACAATGATTTAAGGAGTATTTACCAAGGTGTACAGTAAGAATGGTTTACACCTAACTCGGCCATTTTCCAACTCAGCCGATCAACTCGGCCAATTGCCAAGTTGATCGGCCGAGTTGGGTGTACACTTTAGAACATATTTGTGAGTAATAGCCAGTGTTATGTCCATAACTCGTACTGACAAATAACCAGGCTGGAGGTGCAGTGAATGCAACTTTATTATATCGAACAATGAACTCACAGGCGCTCTGTACAGGCCAAGGGGTCAACAGCGAAAGAGACCGTGCTCTTCCGCCCTAGCCCTTTATACTCCTGGTGACGGCAGAACCGGAAAGGCCAGACCGTCACCCCCACTACACCCAGGGTGTAGTCGACACCATATTGGTACACCACATTTTTCCCCATTATAGAAAAATGTGAGACACATGAATTAGGCCCTCTCAAATTTCAACCTGACTCCTGCGCTAATAACAATAATACCTATGTACAACATACAGTATATACTGTATGTATGTACAGTGGGGTAAAAAAGTATTTAGTCAGCCACCAATTGTACACGTTCTCCCACTTAAAAGATGAGAGAGGTCTCCAATTTTCATCATAGATATACCTCAACTATGAGAGACAAAATGAGAAGAAAAAAAAAATCCAGAAAATCACATTGTCTGATTTTTAAAGAATTTATTTGCAAATTATGGTGAAAAATAAGTATTTGGTCAATAACAAAAGTTCATCTCAATACTTTGTTATATACCCTTTGCTGGCAATGACAGAGGTCAAACGTTTTCTGTAAGTCTTCACAAGGTTTTCACACACTGTTGCTGGTATTTTGGCCCATTCCTCCATGCAGATCTCCTCTAGAACAATGATCTTTTGGGGCTGTCGCTGGGCAACACGGACTTTCAGCTCCCTCCAAAGATTTTCTATGGGGTTGAGATCTGGAGACTGGCTAGGCCACTCCGGGACCTTGAAATGCTTCTTACGAAGCCACTCCTTCGTTGCCCGGGCGGTGTGTTTGGGATCATTGTCATGCTGAAAGACCCAGCCACATTTCACCTTCAATGCCCTTGCTGATGGAAGGTGGTTTTCACTCAAAATCTCACGATACATGGCCCCATTCATTCTTTCCTTTACACGGATCAGTCGTCCTGGTCCCTTTGCAGAAAAACAGCCCCAAAGCACGATGTTTCCACCCCCATGCTTCACAGTAGGTATGGTGTTCTTTCTCCTCCAAACACGACAAGTTGAGTTTTTACCAAAAAGTTCTATTTTGGTTTCATCTGACCATATGACATTCTCCCAATCCTCTTCTGGATCATCCAAATGCTCTCTAGCAAACTTCAGATGGGACTGGACATGTACTGGCTTAAGCAGGGGGACACGTCTGGCACTGCAGGATTTGAGTCCCTGGCGGCGTAGTGTGTCGCTGATGGTAGCCTTTGTTACTTTGGTCCCAGCTCTCTGCAGGTCATTCACTAGGTCCCCCGTGTGGTTCTGGGATTTTTGCTCACCGTTCTCGTGATCATTTTGACCCCACGGGGTGAGATCTTGCGTGGAGCCCCAGATGGAGGGAGATTATCAGTGGTCTTGTATGTCTTCCATTTTCTAATAATTGCTCCCACAGTTGATTTCTTCACACCAAGCTGCTTACCTATTGCAGATTCAGTCTTCCCAGCCTGGTGCAGGTCTACAATTTTGTTTCTGGTGTCCTTTGACAGCTCTTTGGTCTTGGCCATAGTGGAGTTTGGAGTCTGACTGTTTGAGGTTGTGGACAGGTGTCTTTTATACTGATAATGAGTTCAAACAGGTGCCATTAATACAGGTAACGAGTGGAGGACAGCGGAGCCTCTTAAAGAAGAAGTTACAGGTCTGTGAGAGCCAGAAATCTTGCTTGTTTGTAGGTGACCAAATACTTATTTTCCACCACAATTTGCAAATAAATTCTTTAAAAATCAGACAATGTGATTTTCTGGATTTTTTTTTCTCATTTTGTCTCTCATAGTTGAGGTATACCTATGATGAAAATTGGAGACCTCTCTCATCTTTTAAGCGGGAGAACTTGCACAATTGGTGGCTAACTAAATACTTTTTTGCCCCACTGTATGTGTATATATACAGACGTGGACAAAATTGTTGGTACCCCTCTGTTAATGAAAGAAAACCCCACAATAGTCACACAAATAACTTGAATCTGACAAAAGTGGTAATAAATAAAAATTCTATGAAAATTAACCAATGAAAATCAGACAATGCTTTTGAATTGTGGCTCAACAGAATTATTTTAAAAAACAAACTCATGAAACAGGCCTGGACAAAAATGATGGTACCCTTAACTTAATATTTTGTTGCACAACCTTTTGAGGCAATCACTGCAATCAAACGACTTCTGTAACTGTCAATGAGACTTCTGCACCTCTCAGCAGGTATTTTGTCCCACTCCTCATGAGCAAACTGCTCCAGTTGTCTCAGGTTTGAAGGGTGCCTTCTCCAGACGGGATGTTTCAGCTTCTTCCACAGATGTTCAGTAGGTTTTAGATCAGGGCTTATAGAAAGCCACTTTAGAATAGTCCAATGTTTCACTCTTAGCCATTCTTGGGTGTTTTTAGCTGTGTGTTTTGGCTCATTATCCTGTTGCAAGACCCATGACCTGTGACTGAGACCAAGCTGTCTGACACTGAGAAGCACATTTCTCTCTAGAATACCTTGATAGTCTTGAGATTTCATTGTACCCTGCACAGATTCAAGACACCCTGTGCCAGATGCAGCAAAGCAGCCCCACACCATAACAGAACCTCCTCCATGTTTCACAGTAGGGACAGTGTTCTTTTCTTGGTATGCTTCATTTTTGCGTCTGTGAAAATAGAGCTGATGTGCCTTGCCAAAAACTTCCAGTTTTGTCTCGTCTGTCCATAGGACATTCTCCCAGAGGCTTTGTGGCTTGTCAACATGCAGTTTGGCAAATTCCAGTCTGGCTTTTTTATGATTTGTTTTCAACAGTGGTGTCCTCCTTGATCATCTCCCACGAAGTCCACTTTGGTTCAAACAACGATGGATGGTGCGATCTGACACTGATGTACCTTGACCTTGGAGTTCACCATGAATGTGTTTAGAGGTTGTTCTGGGCTCTTTTGTTACCATTCGTATTATCCGTCTCCTCCTGCGGCCACGTCCAGGGAGGTTGGCTACAGTCCTGTGGATCTTAAATTTCTGAATAATATATGCAACTGTAGTCACAGGAACATCAATCTGCTTGGAGATGGTCTTATAGCCTTTACCTTTAACATGCTTGTCTATAATTTCCTTTCTAATCTCCTGAGACAACTCTCTCCTTTGCTTCCTCTGGTCCATGTTTAGTGAGGTACACACCATGTCACCAAACAGCACAGTGACTTATTGTCACCCTTTAAATAGGCCGACTGACTGATTACAAGTTTGTAGACACCTGTGATGTTAATTAGAGGACACATCTTAGTTGAACATGTCCCTATGGTCACATTATTTCTCTTATCTTTTCTAGGGGTACCATCATTTTTGTATATTTTTATATATTATACTGTGTACACCCACACACACACACACATACAGTGGGGCAAAAAAGTATTTAGTCAGCCACCAATTGTGCAAGTTCTCCCACTTAAAAGATGAGAGAGGTCTCCTATTTTCATCATAGGTATACCTCAACTATGAGAGACAAAATGAGATGAGAAAAAAAAGATCCAATGACAGAGGTCAAATGTTTTCTGTAAGTCTTCACAAGGTTTTCACACACTGTTGCTGGTATTTTGGCCCCTTCCTCCATGCAGATCTCCTCTAGAGCAGTGATGTTTTGGGGCTGTCGCTGGGCAACACGGACTTTCAACTCCCTCCAAAGATTTTCTATGGGGTTGAGATCTGGAGACTGGCTAGGCCACTCCAGGACCTTGAAATGCTTCTTACGAAGCCACTCCTTCATTGCCCGGGCGGTGTGTTTGGGATCATTGTCATACTGAAAGACCCAGCCACATTTCACCTTCAATGCCCTTGCTGATGGAACGAGATTTTCATTCAAAATCTCATGATACACGGCCCCATTCATTCTTTCCTTTACACGGATCAGTTGTCCTGGTCCCTTTACAGAAAAACAGCCCCAAAGCATGATGTTTCCACCCCCATGCTTCACAGTAGGTATGGTGTTCTTTCTCCTCCAAACACGACAAGTTGAGTTTTTACCAAAAAGTTCTATTTTGGTTTCATCTGACCATATGACATTCTCCCAATCCTCTTCTGGATCATCCAAATGCTCTCTAGCAAACTTCAGACGGGCCTGGACATGTACTGGCTTAAGCAGGGGAACACGTCTGGCACTGCAGGATTTGAGTCCCTGGCGGCGTAGTGTGTTACTGGTGGTAGCCTTTGTTACTTTGGTCCCAGCTCTCTGCAGGTCATTCACTAGGTCCCCCTGTGTGGTTCTGGGATTTTTGCTCACCATTCTCGTGATCATTTTGGCTCCACGGGGTGAGATCTTGCGTGGAGCCCCAGAACGAGGGAGATTATCAGTGGTCTTGTATGTCTTCCATTTTCTAATAATTGCTCCCACAGTTGATTTCTTCACACCAAGCTGCTTACCTATTGCAGATTCAGTCTTCCCAGCCTGGTGCAGGTCTACAATTTCGTTACTGGTGTCCTTTGACAGCTCTTTGGTCTTGGCCATAGTGGAGTTTGGAGTCTGACTGTTTGAGGTTGTGGACAGGTGTCTTTTATACTGATAACGAGTTCAAACAGGTGCTATTAATACAGGTAACGAGTGGAGGACAGAGGAGCCTCTTAAAGAAGAAGTTACAGGTCTGTGAGAGCCATAAATCTTGCTTGTTTGTCGGTGACCAAATACTTATTTTACTGAGGAATTTACCAATTAATTCATTAAAAATCCTTCAATGTGATTTTCTGGATTTTTTTTTTCTCATTTTGTCTCTCATAGTTGAGGTATACCTATGATGAAAATTGGAGACCTCTCTCATCTTTTAAGCGGGAGAACTTGTACAATTGGTGGCTGACTAAATACTTTTTTGCCCCACTGTATATATACAGGTTTATCCATTCACACAACCTAAACTAGAGGGGGCCAGTTAGACTGCCGACCCCCCTCAACATGGCTAGACGGGTTATTCTGCCGTCTTTGAAATAACAGAGTCCATAAAACTAGTGGTTGTGTTCTTAAAAACTAAAACAATCCCAAAATGTATATACACAATCAGAACTCTCATAACCAAAACAAAAACAGTCAATATGTACTCTCATAGCTTGTTGCCAGCCCCCACCCCAACACACCCACCCCACAACTTGGGCAATTCCCACTAATAACATATCAAACATAATACAAACAGTGTTGAGGATTTAAAAAAACAAACAAAAAAAAACCAACAACAACAACACAGGGCAAAATGCAACCAGTACATATTAACTATATGATTCTAGGGTAAAATGGCATATTAGCACCACCACTACACCATGCCAAAAGCCCACCCCCCACCCCACCCACAGTCACCTTACAGTCCCAATGGGAGACCCACCCCATGGATTTCTGTCTGGCAGATTCCTTCCAGATTGCCTTCGTCTCTTTGTTTCTGGGGACGTTTCTCCTCTCATCCATTCGCCGCAGCTTGTTAGGGTGTCTCCACGATTCATCAGACAGTCTCAAGTAGCCGTCTTCCGGGGCAGCCATCACCCGCAGCCACCCCTGGTCATCTTGCCGCTCTCTTTTCTTGTGGACGCCCCTCAACCGAGCTTCCACCCTGGGCCGGACCTCGTCACCGATGCGCAGGGGAACTCGATTTGGCTTCAGAAGTCCACCATGTTGTGACTGGGCTTCCTTCCTGGGTTGGATTGTACCACCGACCCAGTCCGAGGCCCTCCTCGAGCGTTGTTAATCAGCGCATTGTGAAATTGCACAGCTGGCTCTGCTCCACTCTTGTTTCTCCTTAACGCTGGCACAGCCCCTGCAGCGCCTCGCTTCTCGGTATCACTCAGACAAACTCCGAAGTCGAGGGGGCTAGCGTCTTGGCTCCATCCGCCATCCCGGGCGTTCCGCTATGCCGTCCAGTTCCCACATCCAGGGCAACTTGGACACTGGCATTGGAACCCTCCCAAGATGGTGCTCCATGGTGCTGGTCTTGTACACCTCCCATAATACCAGGCCAGTCACTGTCCCAAAATGCGTTGTCCTCCATGTGCGGAGCAGGCCGGTCGCACAAACCGCAACCCAACCACTCTTCTCTGATGCCACAGGTGATTGTGAATCCCAAGCCGTAGAAAATATCGCATCCCATGATGTTCGAACCGGTGGCGGTCACCAAAAAATGGACGCTTCCCATCATCGCTGACTTGTACCTCGCCGTCAGTTGCAGCAAGTCTATGACTGCCAACTTGATTCCTCTGTAACCAAAGTAAGGCGTCGCCAGGTTGCTCACGCGGTGGTGCAAGAACAGACTCCTTGCAGTGGACCAATTCAACACCGAAGCTACCGCTCCCGTGTCTACCATCAACGGCACTTCCACGCCATCCAGCGAGATCAGAATCAGAATCAGAATCAGAATCAGATTTATTGCCATTGTTCATGTAGTACACAAACTAGGAATTTGTCTCGGTGCAATGCTGCAACATTAAACATGATAAAATAAAAGAAATAAACTATACATGCAATAAAGTGTAGAATAAGAGTGAGTAATACTAGTCAGCAGTTTAAATATATTAGCGAGCAGCAGATAATGTGGAGAACCATATAGTGCAGTCGGTAATGCAGGAAGAAAACAGTGATGATTGACATGAGTCTGGTTGAGCTGCTGTACATAGTGCCCGAGAGTCAATAAGTCATTTAGTGTTCAGCAGTCTGATGGCAGAGGGGAAGAAGCTGTTCATGTGATGGGAGGTTTTAGTCTGGATGGACCGAAGTCTTCTACTTGAGGGGAGAGGGGCAAACAGTACGTGACCAGGGTGTGAGGGATCGGCTATGATCCGGCCAGCACGCCTCCGGGTCCTGGAGATGTACAGATCCTGGAGAGATGGGAGCTTGCAGCCGATCACCTTCTCAGCAGTGCACACGACGCGCTGCAGTCTTAGTCTGTCCCTGGCAGTGGCTCCTGCGTACCACACGGTTATGGAGGTGGTGAGGATGGACTCGATGATGGCTGTGTAGAACTGCACTAACATCTTGGTGGGTAGCTTGAGCTTCCTCAGCTGCCGCAGGAAGAACATCCTCTGCTGGGCCTTTTTGATGAGGGAGCTGATGGTCGGCTCCCACTTGAGGTCCCTGGTGATGGTGGTGCCTAGGAAGTGGAAGGAATCAGCAGTGGTGATGGGAGAGCCTGTGAGGGTGAGGGGGGGCAGAGGGGTTGTGACTTTCCTGAAGTCCACAATCATCTCCACTGTCTTCAGAGCGTTCAGCTGCAGGTTGTTGTTGTTGCACCAGGACGCCAGCTGGGCCACCTCTCTCCTGTAGGCGGACTCGTCGCCGTTGGAGATGAGCCCGATGAGGGTGGTGTTGTCCGCAAACTTGATCAACTTGACAGACTGGTGGCTGGAGGTGCAGGAGTTGGTATAAAGGGAGAAGAGTAGGGGGGAAAGTACACAGCCCTGGGGTGATCCGGTGCTGATGCTAGCAGAGTCTGAGACAGTCTTTCCCAGCCGCACATGCTGCCTCCGGTCTTTCAGGAAGTCGGTGATCCACCTGCAGAGGGAGTCAGGCACGTTGAGCAGGGACAGCTTGTCCCGGAGCAGAGCAGGGCGGATGGTGTTGAATGCGGAGCTGAAGTCCACAAACAGGATCCTGGCGTAGGTTCCCGGGGAGTCCAGGTGCTGCAGGATGGAGTGGAGGGCCAGGTTGACTGCGTCGTCTACAGACCTGTTGGCTCGGTAGGCAAACTGCAGCGGGTCCAGGAGGGTGGTGGTGATGGACTTGAGGTGGGGGAGGACCAGGCGCTCAAAGGACTTCATGACGTGGGCTACATTGACAATTGGAGCTCTTTTTGGGGAAAACCTGGTCTTATGAGACGAGACAGCATTCATCCCACTTTGGATGGTGCTTCTCATTTATCTAACAATCTGGCATATTTTTTATCCAAATTTCCAAAACCATGACTACTCAGAGTTGGGACCAGGAAGCAGAGTCGCAGTCTTACACGCCTCTCTGCAGCTCCTCTTCATCCGCCACCCCTCAGCTTAGCCCCTGTCTTCCCCATCAGAGAATCGTTGTCTGCTCCCTCCAAAGTAAATAAAAATATCATGCATAAGCATCCCAAAGTGATAAAGCAAAACATTGGTAAAACTCAAATTAAACATAAAGCCTCTAAATTGAATGATTTGGCCTCTGTTCCTCCTCATAATTTAAAAATTAAATGTGGTTTACTAAATATTAGGTCTCTAACTCCCAAGTCTCTGTTAGTCCATGATCTGTTAATTGATCATCAGATTGATTTAATTTCCCTTACAGAGACTTGGTTAGGGCAAGAGGATTATGTTGGTTTAAATGAATCAACTCCCTCTGGTTATTTAAACTGTCAAAATCCCAGAAGTTCTGGTCGTGGAGGAGGAGTAGCAACAATTTACCATTCCAAATTACTAGTTAATGTAAAGCAAAAAACATGTTATAATTCCTTTGAGGGCCTGGTCCTCAGTATTGGGCACTTTAGCAATTTTAGGTTAAACCCAATTTTATTTGCCATAGTTTATCGTCCCCCATCAACCTACTCAGAATTTTTTATCCGAATTTGCTGATTTCTTAGCTGATTTAGTGCTGAAATCTGATAGAATAATTATAGTAGGGGACTTTAATATACATGTGGATGTAGATAGTGACTGCCTTAATGTGGCATTTAATTCAATATTAGATTCGATTGGGTTTTCTCAGAAAGTAGGAAATTCTACTCATTACCTCCACCATACATTGGACCTTGTTCTGACATATGGCATAGAAATAGAAAATCTTGTAGTGTCTCCTCATAACCCTGTACTGTCAGACCATTGTCTGTTAACCTTTGATTTTACCATTTCTGACTATTTGGCTCCTAAAGAAAAATATTATTACAGTAGATGCCTCTCAGATGATGCTGTTTCCAAATTTATGCAGATTGTTTCCTCTATGCCATGTGTCAACACAACGGAAATAAGCTATAGACAGCTTGCTCCTTCTGTAATTGATAACATGGTGGATATTGTTTCAGCTTCTCTGCATCAGGCTCTAGACTTGGTGGCCCCCTTAAAAAAGAAAAAGTCTAATCAGAGATTTCTAACTCCTTGGTTCAACACAGAAACTCGTAGCTTAAAACAGAAGACTCGTCAATTAGAAAGAAAATGGCGCTCTACTAATTTAGATGAAATCTATTTAGCTTGGAGAAATCATCTTTTAATTTATAAAAAATCTCTTAGAAAAGCTAGAACAAGTTATTACTCTGCATTAATAGAAGAGAACAAGAATAATCCCAGGTTTCTTTTCAGTACTGTAGCCAGGTTGACAAAGAGTCAGGACTCTGTCAATCCTAGCATTCCCTTAGAGCTTACTAGTCAGGACTTTATGAACTTTTTCAATAATAAAATTTCATCCATCAGAGATAAAATCAATCAGATTCTTCCCACAGTTAACTTAAATACTGTAACTACTACAACTCCTTCTTTTGATGTCTGTCTTGATGAGTTTACCCCAATCGACCTTTGTGAGTTAGACAAAATAGTTTCCTCATCCAAACCTTCAACTTGTCTTTTAGACCCTATTCCTACTAGGTTATTTAAAGAAGTCTTCCCACTTATTGGTAGCTTTATTCTTCATATAATCAATTCTTCATTAACTTTAGGCCATGTACCGCAGGCTTTTAAAACAGCTGTAATTAAACCCTTACTCAAAAAGCCAACGCTAGATCCAGGAGCTTTAGCTAACTATAGACCAATCTCTAATCTCCCTTTCATTTCAAAAATCTTAGAAAGAGTTGTTGCTACGCAATTATTCGACCACCTGCAGGGAAATGGTTTACTTGAAGAGTTTCAATCTGGGTTTAGAATCCATCATAGTACTGAAACAGCCTTAGCGAAGGTCACTAACAACCTCCTCATCACATCTGATAATGGACTAGTTTCTGTACTTGTCCTTTTAGACCTTAGTGCAGCTTTTGATACTATCGATCATAATATTCTACTTGATAGATTAGAACACTATGTTGGACTTAATGGAACTTCGTTGCAGTGGTTTAGATCTTATTTATCTGATAGGTTCCAGTTTGTTCATGTAAATAATGAGTTTTCTTTCAACTCAAAGCTTAGTCATGGAGTTCCACAGGGATCTGTGCTAGGCCCTACTCTTTTTAGTTTATATATGCTTCCGTTAGGCAACATTATTAGAAAGCACTGTATACATTTTCATTGTTATGCAGATGACACACAATTATGCCTGTCAATGAAGCCAGATGATAGTAATCAATTAGCCAAGTTAGAAGCCTGTCTTAAGGAAATCAAAGCTTGGATGACTTGTAATTTCCTGCTATTAAATTCAGATAAGACTGAAGTCATTCTTGTTGGTCCAAAAAACCTTAGAAATTCCTTTCCAAATCAAACTTTCAGTTTGGATGCAGTTACTCTTTCTCTTAATAGCTCTGTGAGGAACCTTGGAGTTATTTTTGATCAGGATTTGTCCTTCAATTCACATATTAAATTTGTTTCTAAGACTGCCTTCTATCATTTGCGTAATATTGCCAAGATTAGGAGCATCTTGTCTCAGAGTGATGCTGAGAAACTGATCCACGCTTTTGTTAGCTCGAGATTAGATTATTGTAACTCTTTATTATCAGGTTGTCCTAAAACGTCTTTAAAAAGTCTTCAGCTGATCCAAAATGCTGCAGCAAGAGTTTTAACAGGTACTAGAAAGAGAGATCATATCTCTCCGGTTCTGGCCTCCCTTCATTGGCTTCCCATAGAGTTTAGAATTAAGTTTAAAATCCTTCTTCTTACTTACAAAGCTCTAAACTGTCATAACCCGAGTGTCGGTTCTGGCCACACTCGGGTCTCATATCTTTTTGTTCTCTGGCTTTGGCAGCTGAGGGTTCCTTCCAGCTCCTCGGGCTCTTATTGTGAAGGCGCCCGGGGGAGCTCCCTGCTGTCAAAGTCAGCTGCTGCTCTGCTGTCATTAGCAGCAGCTGTGCCGCGTTGGGGTCATTAGCCACCAGAGATATAAGCGGGTGCTAAATGTCCTCCAACGCGGCAGTCTCTGTTATATCCTGTTATGTTTAGCCACGTTCCGTCGTGCTCCTGTTATTCTCAGGTATGTTCCTTTGAGACTTCACTCTCACTGTTGTCCGTCTGGCGCATCGGGTGCCCCCCGGCTCAGACATCACCCAGCCATTGTATGTGTTCTGTGAGTGTTCTGCCTTATCCTTCATAAATTACCACTGCAAACTCTCTGGTGACTGAGGCGTCTTGTGACGGTCCGTGAGGGCCGTCGTGATAGTAGACTGCCGCCAAACGCCCGGAGAGGAGGCGTTGCATCGAGACGCCATTCACCGTGTAGTTTGCAGTAGTGGACTGTTTGTTCCTACCTGTCTGGGTGCCGTGTTGAAGCATGCCATCGTGGAGGTCTCGTGCTCGGAGGCAGGACGCTGTTCTCGCTGACACCCTCGAGCGCGTGGACAGAGTCCTTGTCGCCGCCTCCCTCCTCGAATACAACAGCGAAGTGCCCTGGTACCTGGACCTAGCCGAGGAAATTCTGGATTCTCTCCCCCGCTTCACTAACCATCCAGAGGTAAGCGTGAGGAGAGATGACATCGCCGCCCAGCATGAGATACTCCGAGGGCTGGAGGGAAATCCTGGCAGGAAGCTGAAGCAGAGGAGACGTCGCCCCTCACTTCGGGATCCCGCTCCTGCCTCCGTTCCGGCCCGGGAGTTCGCACCACCCGGAGGTCTTTTCCCATCGGGCATGTCGTCACTCGGGATTCCCCCAGAGAAGCTGCAGATGACAGCAGAAGAGATCTGGGACCGGGTGGCTGCTGCTTGCTCCGCTAAGAATCCTCCGGCGTGTAGGAAGCATGTGGTGGCGGCGGTCAGACTGGTGGAGAGGAATCCAGCGCTGCGTGATTTTCCTGAGTTTGCTGACTTGCTTGCCGCCGTTTCTGCTCAGGAACGGCGATTTCCGGACCTCACCTTCGCCTCACCCCCTACAAGGAACCGTCGTCACTCCGGCTTCCAACCTCGGCTAGAGCCCCGTCTGGATGCTGTCCCGGGTCGCCGCAAGGGCTCAACCCCCCACACAGCTGTCACTCCCGCGCCTCGTCAGAGGGGAATCCCCGCAGCCTCGTCTTCTCCCGGGCCCTCGCCTGCTGTCCCGTCAGCGCTTCATGCCCGACTGACCCCGGCTGTCGCCCCCTCCTCCTCGTCGCCTATCCTGGCTGCTGTGTGTCACGAGAGCTCCGTTTCGGCGAGCTTCATCCCGGATCCGCCTCGAGTGGCCTCATCTCGTCTTCCCAGAGGGCCCTCTGTCGCCATCCAGCGGGGAGAGGAAGGAATGACGTCCCCCACAGCGAGGACCATCTTACCCTTAGGGGAAAGGCAAGTGCATGATAATTTCTCTTCTTTTGATATTGTTTTGCCTTGTCTGACTCCTGGGGGTGGAGTTCGGGGTATGCAGCCCCCCGAGCTCCCTCCACCCGCTGTGGACGAAAGTAATAACCCTGCTTCCTCTGTGTCTCCCCCCGCTGAGCGGTCCTCGACGTCAGGCCAACGTCGCTGGATGAGGAGAGGGCCTGCAGTTCTGGAGAGCCTGGTTCCGGTTCCGCAGCCACGCCATGGGCGGAGGAGGAGAGCGGACTGCAGCATGGAGCCATCGCCGATGAAGAAGCGTCCCCGGGGTTCCACGGAGGAGCGGTCCGGTCCAGCAGGGCGAGATTCTCCTGCCACCACGCCGTGCGGGCCACCGGCGTGGACATCGGTGCTGGAGGACTCTCTAGCTGCACGCACCATCATGCCAGCTGCGGAGCCCGACGCAGCTGAGTGGGAGCCTGAGGACGACCTCCTGACTTCTGGGCCCGGATCATCGCAGTCCTGGACGGCGTCAGAACCCGAGCTCAGGCAAGTGCTCTGTTTTATCTATCTTCTTCACCTTTTAGAGCACTTTTGCCTGTCTCAAGGGGAGATGAGCCAGGTGCAGCCGCCCGCTGCTTCCGAGCTTATCTCGCCGGGTTCTGGCGCTGCCGGTGATCCTGATCCCGGGTTTTCTCTCTTGTGTGAGTCTTCTCCCAGGGTCGCCGGCGAGGGGCTGCTCTCGCCTGCTGCGCCAGAGGTTCCGGTTTCGGGGTTGGAGGTCGAGTCTGGTGCCACGCCGACCGGGTCCACCGGGAGTGCTGTTCTGGAGGCCCAATCGGGGTCCACCGTGGGTTTGGTTCTGGAGGCCCAATCGGGGTCCACCGTGGGTTTGGTTCCGGAGGCCCAATTGGGGTCCACCGTGGGTGCTGCACCAGCAGGTCCTAGGTTCGGTGAGGGAGCTGCAGATCCCCAGCCACCGGCTGCTGGACAGGCTCGTTTTCTTCATCACCCTCATCTCCACAGTCATCCTCCTCGTCTCCCTGAGGAGCACTACCCATCTCCACCTGGGGCCGTTGGGGTCCCGAACGCTCCGCCCGGTTTCCCCTCATCTCCCCCCTTTTCTGCGGGATCACCGGCTGCTTCCTCCCAACGGTTCTGGTGGGCTGGTGTTGCGGGGCGGCCGCCTGAAGGGCTGTCTCGTTGGTTTGGTTATCTGGGCCGGCCCCCCGACCTGTTTATCTTCCTGTGCGGCGACCTGCTCCGGCCGCCTGAAACTCTCTTCCCCCGAGCATGGGACTGGGGTAGGCCGCCCGAACTGTCCTCTTTCCCCTCCCTGTTCTGTGGCCTCTTGTTGCCGGACGACCCCCCCCGAACCTTTCGCCCCATCCCTCCGGGCCTGGACTGCGCCCTTTCCGGGTTCCTGATCTCGTCTGTGGGACTGTTGGGGTGTGTGTGTGTGTGTGGGGGGGGGGGAGATTGTTTTGTGTTTTTGTGTCACTCTGTTTGCCCAAGGGTGTGTTGCCTATTTTGTACTTATTGTGGTTTTGTTCTTGTTACCCGGGATTATGGTTTTTTTTTCTATAGCCTTGTTGGTTGTTTGTCTCTCTCCCTCCTGCCAGCACCCCTTCCACCCACCCTAGGGGGGTGGGGGGGGGGGCTTGGGTGTTACTCTGGCCACTCAGAGCTCGGCCTTGAGGGGGAGTTACTGTCATAACCCGAGTGTCGGTTCTGGCCACACTCGGGTCTCATATCTTTTTGTTCCCTGGCTTTGGCAGCTGAGGGTTCCTTCCAGCTCCTCGGGCTCTTAGTGTGAAGGCGCCCGGGGGAGCTCCCTGCTGTCAAAGTCAGCTGCTGCTCTGCTGTCATTAGCAGCAGCTGTGCCGCGTTGGGGTCATTAGCCACCAGAGATATAAGCGGGTGCTAAATGTCCTCCAACGCGGCAGTCTCTGTTATATCCTGTTATGTTTAGCCACGTTCCGTCGTGCTCCTGTTATTCTCAGGTATGTTCCTTTGAGACTTCACTCTCACTGTTGTCCGTCTGGCGCATCGGGTGCCCCCCGGCTCAGACATCACCCAGCCATTGTATGTGTTCTGTGAGTGTTCTGCCTTATCCTTCATAAATTACCACTGCAAACTCTCTGGTGACTGAGGCATCTTGTGACGGTCCGTGAGGGCCGTCGTGATATAAACAATCAGGCTCCTTTTTATTTAAAAGATCTGATACTACCGTATTATCCTAACAGAGCACTACGCTCCCAAAATGCAGGACTACTTGTAATACCTAGAATCTCCAAAAGTACAATGGGAGGCAGAGCCTTCAGTTATCAAGCTCCTCTCCTGTGGAATCAGCTGCCAATCTGGATTCGGGAGTCAGACTCGATCTCTGTTTTTAAGATTAGGGTTAAAACCTACCTTTTTGATATAGCCTACAATTAGGGAGGGATCATGTGTTTCTGAACCCTCCCTTAGTTATGCTGCTAATAGGTTTAGTCAGCCGGGGAACCTCCAGTAATGCACTGGGCCTCACTCCTTTCCTCACTCTCTATGAAATATTTTTTTTTGCTGGTCATTAACATTTGTTTGTTCTCTCCCATAGATTGAGTCCCCATCGTGCTGTTTGCTCTCTACATGTCTGTTCTTTTCATCTTCTCTGTCCCCTCACCCCCCAGCCAGTCGCAGCAGATGACTGTCCCTCCCTGAGCCTGGTTCTGCTGGAGGTTTCTTCCTGTTAAAAGGGAGTTTTTCCTCTCCACCGTCGCCAAGTGCTTGCTCACAGGGGATCACCTGATTGCTGGGGTCTTTCTGCAACTGTGGGGGTTCCCCCCTACAGTTGATAGTGCTATGAGATGACTGTTGTTGTGAAATGGCGCTATATAAATAAAGTTGAATTGAAATTGAATTGAATTGAATTGAATTGAATTGAATTGAATGACTACAGAGGTGAGCGCTACAGGTCTGTAGTCGTTAAGTCCAGTGATCCGTGGCTTCTTGGGGACAGGGATGATGGTGGAGGATTTGAGGCAGGTCGGCACGTGGCATAGCTTAAGGGAGGTGTTAAAAATGTCTGTGAAGACAGGAGCCAGCTCTTTCGCATAGTGTCTCAGGGTGGAGGGAGACACGCCGTCCGGACCGGGGGCCTTGCGCGGGTTCAGTCTGGAGAACTGTTTGAGCACGTCCTGCTCACTGATGACAAGGGCAGGGGGGGAGGAGGGGGGGGCGCCTTTGATGAAGTAGGGATCGTGGAGGCTGTGGAGCTGGAGGGAGGGGGGGAGTTGGACACAGATGACGAGGTGTCAAAACGGGCATAGTGTTGGGACAGTCTTTGACAAAGGGCTTTGTCATCCTGACCTTTAGGAGCCTGAGGCCGATAATTGGTGATTTGCCTCAGTCCTCTCCACACAGAAGCCGAGTCATTAGCAGTGAACTGCTGCTGGAGTCTCTCAGAATACACAGATTTAGTTCTCCTCAGCTCTCTGTTAAACCGATATTTAACCTCCCTGTAGCAGTCCCTGTCTCCACTTTTCAATGCTGCTTCCTTCTCCTTCCTGATCTGTCTGAGCTTAGCAGTGAACCAGGGCTTATCATTAGAGTACCTCACCCTGGTGCGCGATGGAAGAATGCTCTCCTCACAAAAATGGATATATGAGTTCACAGTGTCCGTGTACTCATCCAGATCATGCGTGGCTCCTGTAAACATGCCCCAGTCAGTTATTTCCATACACGTTTCCAGCTTCTCCTCAGCTTCACTGGTCCATTTCTTCGTAGTGCTCACAACAGGTTTAGTGAGCTTCAATCTCTGTCTGTATGTGGGAATGAGGTGGACAATCACGTGATCAGATAGTCCGAGCGCAGCGCGGGGAACAGCGCGATACGCGTCCTTAACTGTAGTGTAACAGTGATCCAGCGTGTTTATTCCTCTGGTGGGGCATTTAATAAACTGTTTGTAGCGGGGGAGATCGTGGCTCAGATTGCTCTGGTTAAAGTCGCCAACCACAATAACCAGAGAGTCTGGAAAAGTGCGCTCTGTGTGTTGGATGTGATCCGTGAGCACGCGCTGAGCTTCGCGCGTGTCCGCGTCGGGAGGGACGTACACAGCGACGAGGATGAATGAGGCGAACTCCCGCGGGGAATAAAATGGCTTGCAGTTAATAAAAAGAAATTCCAGGGAGGGAGAACAGTGTTTGGAAATTACCGTTACATCAGAGCACCAGTTGCTGTTGATGTAGAAGCAGACTCCACCTCCTGAGGATTTACCGGAGAGCTCTGTGTCACGGTCAGCACGAAACAGCTGAAATCCCTCGAGGCGCAGCGCGCTGTCCGGTGTATTTTCCCTGAGCCAGGTCTCGGTAAAACAGAGGGCAGCCAAGGAAGAGAGGTCCTTAAAACGCATCAGCAGTCTCAGTTCATCTACCTTGTTAGAGAGAGAATTGGCATTGGACAGAAATATGCCAGGCAAAGCCGTGCACGTGCCTCTCCTGCGAAGCCGGACGAGAGCGCCCGCTCGCCTTCCTCTCTTTCGCCGTCTCACTTTTTGAGCTAAGCAATGAACCAGATCGGCGGCAGGAGCTAAAAAAACTGGGAGTAGGTCCGTGGGAGTGAAAGTCCTGATATTTAGAAGCTCTTCACGGGTATAAGAGCTGGCAGACACACAATTGACAAACAAAAACAAACAAAGGGCGCAACGAAGCACCATGGCGACCACTGTGGGCGCCATCTTGGAAAATCTGAGATGTTGCAGTAGATCCGTCCATCTGTGCTCAGGGAGAAGGTATGAACAACCGTAGGAGTCGCTCCGGGGAAATCCATCTTCTGTCTTCAGTCCCCTCGCTCAAAATTACTGCAGGCCCTGACGAAATGGTGCAGATGACTACACTTGCCACAGTGTTTACCCTTCGCCGAACACTCTCTTGCCTTGTACCGGTGCCTGGTAGACCCGCAGCCATAACATCTTGGCGTCCCCGGGGTGGACCTAATTTTCACAGCAACAGCGCATTCCTCTTCATTCATGCTGTCTTCGCTGTCCGAGTCTGCAGCCAGCACCTGTAAACATGGTTCGGTGTGTGTCAGCATGGTTTTCTCACCAAGATCCTTCACTATCTTCTCCGCTGCTTCAAACTGCTGTGCTATGTCAATAGCTGTGGCTAACGTCAGTTCACCCGGGTAAGTCAGGAGCCTCGACCGTGCCGCAGAAGAAACAATGTGCTCCGCCAGTTGATCACGGACCGTCTCCTCCTCTAGGGCATCAAATTGGCACTCCCCCGCCAGCTGATGCAGGTCTGCAACGTAGCGCTGCACCGACTCTCCTGTCCACTGGTGGTGCAGCCGAAACTGAATTCTCCGGACTATGACATTTTCCGGAGCGTGAAAGTAGTGTGCCATTAGCCCAGCCATGTCTTCAAAAGTATCGGCCCCTCCTTATGTGCCGAGGATTATTTGACCCTCCATGCCAAGATTATGGACCAGTATACCTCTTGCACACAGTTTCTCAAGCTCACCAAGGTTAAGGGCCACCAAATAGTTCTGGAAAGCCGCATACTACCTAGCCCAGGGGATGGATGGCTCGCCTGGAACCTCCAAAAATGGCTGAAAAGCAGAAACAGCTCGCTCCATACCTTTTTCCTCATCCCCAAATGTTATGTCCATAACTCATACTGACAAATAACCAGGCTGGAGGTGCAGTGAACGTAACTTTATTATATCGAACAATGAACTTACAGGTGCCCCGTACAGGCCAAGGGGTCAACGGTGAAAGAGACCGTGCTCTTCCGCCCTAGCCCTTTATACCCCTGGTGACGGTGGAACCAGAAAGGCAGGGCCATCACCCCCACTACACCCAGGGTATAGTCAACACCATATTGGTACACTACAGTCAGTTCTAACTAATTAAGTGATAAATTCTGTATAAATTCTTAGTCTAAAACACGCTGCATTTATGCCTACGCTACATACATAAAATAAAAAAATTTGAATTCTATAACAAAAAGGATAGGAAATAAATAAAAGAGAATACAGATCTGAGAGCTCTTATTGAGAGCTCTTAGACATAAAATTTTCAGAGTAAATTTCTGTAATTAAATCTATCATTGTTTCGATTACGGTACTTCAACAATGTATTCAATCTCCGACACCACGAGTCCTGAATACGGTAACCGATGGGCCAACTTGGCAGTGGGCTGAGTTTGGTGTAAATCATGCCCTGACTCAGTCTGCCTGACAGTGGACCGAGTTGGCCGGGCCGAGTTGGCAACTGGCCGAGTTGGGAGGATACTGTCTCTCTCTGGCTCTCTTCTGCGTGAAATGTTGACTGGCGCACGGCGCAGTGGCCCAGCCAATGGGAAGGTAGAGGGAAAATGAGACAGCCCAATCAGAGTATTTTTTTTTTTTTTTTGTTACTTATTTGTACCCGTAGGTAGATTTGGTTTGCAGTCTGGTGACAAGCCACCAGCTGCTGGTTGCTGCGTGCGCGAGTGCCCTAAACCTACATGTTTTTTTGGTATGCGGGAGGAAACCGGAGAAATCCCGGAGTAAACCCGCGCAACACGGGGAGAACATGCAAACTCCACACAGCTCACTGTTGGTCGGGGGCTGGGATCGAACCCACAATCTCATGATCCCCGCGATCCCCCGGCCGAGGGTAAAACTGTGCTGCCACAGTGCTAAACCACTGCGCCACCGTGCAGCAGTACGGGTCAGGAACCCGAAAATGAGACCAGCCAATGGGAGCATGCAGGGCTGGAGCTAAAAATGAGACACAAATGAGACAGGGGAGCAGCAAAGAACAGGAAGTCAGAGGCACTCCATAGGTGTGAGCAAAGAGAAAATATATGTGATGGTAGTGCTGTTTTAAGCATTAAGCCAGGCATTAATTACAGTCCATGCCTAGTCAGTTATATTATGGAGGATGGGGAGGATTAGATTGAACATTTGGACTGAACAATAAAGCTCAATTGAAATTTAGGTTCAAAGTGGCATGCACACCTGGCATGTTTCACTCTATTCTGCAACACACAGACATGAATGAGTTTGAAGCATCGGAGTCAAAAGGAGAATCATAATATGGCCCTAAGACTAAACTATAACTAAGAGGTGTTCTAATTTGAAAGCATTCCTTATGTTTTCATATAAAATGAGCTGTCGTGGGGAAAGGAAACAGGCCAGGCAACAAGCTGGACAACACAGGAACTTCATTCCTTCTCCAACATACAGTAAAGGCCCTTTTCCACCATTATCACTTCAGCTCATTTTGGTACGGTACAGTTCGGCCCGCTTGTGTTTCCACTGCACATGAGTCCCACTTGACGTGGGTGAGAATAGTTGCAGGGAGGTGGCGCAACCCTCTCCCTCCCGTTATGTAAAACAAGCGTAACGTTACGCGAAACAAGCGACACAGGCAAAGCACAAGCTGGCAGGATACAAGGTGTCTGTGTTCTCTGGCTTTTTTTTGCCAGAATAAAGCCAAAAAAGGAGAAAAGAACGCAAAGGCGTCGAGACAACACACTCTGGAAAAATACTGGAGCGTTCAGGAATCCATAGAGCAGTATAAAGGGGAAGACATGAGGATACGAACTACATCACGTATGATGGTAAGCTAATGATTGCTAATGCTACTTTGCTTTTAAGTCCGCCGTACAACATTGTAATGTCGGCAAGTTATCGCTATTAGGTACTAAAATATGTATTCTGTGTGTGTGTGTGTGTTTCAGATGGCTCTCTTGTGGCAAAAATATCGCTTCAAACCGTCGGTCTGGACATTCAACACAATGATGTCACCCCAGCTTCACGAACGCGAAGTGGTTACTTTAGCTTCCTGTGCAACAAATTGCTCTGATCTGTGTCAAAATCATGGAGAGACTGTTAAGACATCATGGGATTTACCTGCTCCAGCCAGCGGTATCGTGGCAAAACTTGATCAGCTGCCAAACTTGATCGCCAGGTGCCATATTGTAGTATATGAGCCGCAAAATATATATTTCAACAGGTAAACAGTACTGAGTTAGGTATAATAAGATATATTTAACAATTATGATGCATTTTAAGCCAAAACAAATGGATCTAGGATTAAAAGCAATTAAAATAACGCAGTCACAAGGTTACATGGAGAAATACATGGATTAACTAGATATATATCATATCGAGTACTGCTGACTACATGTAGATACTGTATAAATATATATTCTCTGCATCAACAGTGAACTATACATGTATTCATGTAGTATTGCACTGGGAATTTTGACAATAAACTTTTGTCCGTTTTTCAGATCTGTCTCGACTTATGTGTTGTTACCACCAAGTGACATAAATTAAATACAGAGATTGGAAAAGCTGTCTTAAGAACAATCCAGCAGTTTGAGAAATCACTTTTGGTTTGGTGTAATTCTGCCAACAGAATTATGAACCATAAAGCAGTTTGTGTTAAAATGTTAAATCCCATTAAACCCAAACTCAGGGGTGTCCAATCATGTGCCATGGAGGGCCAAGACCCTGCAGGTTCTCTCTTCTATCCCATTATTAGGAAATACAGATGCTAATATGGCCCAGAATTCCTCCATATACTGGTACTATCACTAAAGTGTGCAGTGTCTTCTGCACTGGCACATCCAACAATACAGTCTTCAGCAAATAATTGTTTTTGGTTACTTTTTCTTAAAAACAAGCCAGTATTTTTAAAGTCACTGATAAATGGTTCGTACTGTTGACTCTTTTCACACCAGTGTCTTGACAGACAAAATAGAAAATCATGATGTAAACACATGTCACTAAATTGTTTATTACAATCAGCAGCAAATTCCAGATTATTTAGAATGTGCAAAATTCAAACTGTAAAAAAAAAAAAAAGAAACTGGAATGGGTCACACACGCCGGCCATGCTGCCTCACTGAGAAGCAACTGGATCGGCTACTCACACTGGTCCCGGTTCAGCAGACCTTCAGCCTGCATCTCTGTAAATAGTGAGGCACGGTCCGGTTTGGGCAGATCATTTTCCCCTTGCCTAGATGAAAGACAGAAATGGGTGGTGGATAATTAAAGCAAGTTTTAAAAATATTTGAGAAATAACATTGTTATCAATAAAAGTTTAGCCACCGCTGTGTCGCCCTGGTTTCAAGTGTGGGTGGTGTTTTGTGCTTGTATTGCTAAAATATAAAAGGAAGCACCACAATGGGCCTCAGATATTTGTAATGTGTCCTGTTACTGGATGAGTTTAAAAATGAAATACTATAAGCTACACATATAAACTAAATTCTAATGGTGACTGAGCAACTCCCATTCCCCAAAGTGCAAGATACACTATTATGAACATAACTCATTAAGGATCACAGAAGTGATCTGATAAAAAATAAATAAATAAACAAGCGGTTTATTTTACGGTGGCTACTATTGGACGTGCCATTCATTTTCAATTACTCTGTAATTAATATTCACACAATCAAATAAATCTCAGTTCAGTCCCTTACATATTAAGTGGAAATTGTGCTACTTTAAATTTGGCACTTTACCTATACTTTAACTTAAAAAGCAAAAGATTTGCTAACAAAGATGTTAACAAAATGTGCAGTTTATGTCACATTTCTGTGTTGTGCCAAACATGGCCATTGTCAGAGCAGATCCTGGTCAGACTCTACAACGAAAATACACACAGCACAAAAGTGCAACATATAAAAAAACACTTTTTTTTTTTTTTTACCAGGATTACAACTAGCTTATTTCATCAGATATTGTCAACACAAAGGCAACATACAAGGACGGACTTAGCATTGACAGCTAACTAGCTAGCTCATTGTTTGAACACTAGCAAGTTGTCGTCTGTCCAAAGTGAACTTTCCACTGCTGGGATAAATAACGTAAAAAATGCATATCACATCAATCACCGTCCTCTATATCCTAATATCACGGCTTCAACTGCTGAAGTTGGGTGCTCCCGCGGCCATACATTCAATTCAGTTTGGGCGGCTCCGTCTACTTCCCAGGGTGGCTCCATCTGCTTTCCTCTGGATTCTCTCATCAGACGAAATGCACAGAAAGCTCTGCTGGACCGCGGTGTGGATTTCTGTGAAGTCATTCTATCGTTGTTGTTTATAAATAATGGTAACGATAGATGATACCAGAATAGAAACAGTACAGGAAAATAAGTTTCTGGGGGTGACGCTAGACAATAAAATCTGCTGGAAACCTCACATCAGTCACATCCGGGCCAAATTAGCAAAATGTATAGGCATACTGGGGAAGACAAGACACTTCTTGGACTATAAATCATTGGTCTTATTGTACAATTCACTGTTTTTACCTTATCTTAACTACTGTGTAGAAGTCTGGGGAAACACCTACAAGACCAACCTACAGTCAATATGCACATTACAAAAAAGAGCTATAAGGATAATAAACAATGTAGGATATAGAGACCATACCAATTCGTTGTTCTTAAAGTCACATGTCATAAAGTTCATCAATTTAGTTAAATTTAAGACAGCACAAGTAATGTACAGGACAATTAATAATCAACTCCCAACTAATATACAAAAAATATTTAAAAAAAGAGACAATGATCATAATTTGAGAGGAGACTTAAACTTTACAAAACCCAAGATACGTACAACCAAGAAAAGTATGTGCATATCTGTCTGTGGGGTGGATTTGTGGAACAGTCTGGAGCCGGAACTGAAACTATGTACAAACAGAAATCAATTCAAAAGAGGTATAAGCATCATTTGCTGAAAGGATATATGTTAGAAGGGTAATATTTATATGTACGATTCATTATGTTCACTCTGGGACATTATGGGACACTATGGAATGGTGGGTGGGACAGCATTGTGTATATCTGTGTTGTTTGAGGCTGGTTTTGATGTATGGACTTCATTGTATGTTAGAATGGATGGGTGTTAATGTTGATTTGTAAAAAATACAGTAAATTGTTTACTTGGGGTCTTAAAGGTGGTAATTTGTATAAAATTCACATGGGTGTATCTATGGAAAAGAGGAGATGGAATTAATAAGTGTTCACTTCTTCCTTCTCCCTTTCGAACAGTGTATACTGTTACTTTATTGCATTTGCCATTTGCTTGTTTTTGTTATATTTTTGTGTTCGAAATAAACTATCTATCTATCTATCTATCTATCTATCTATCTATCTATGTCACTTGCTGGCTGGCTCACGGTTGAATCCTTGCAAATGGTAGCTCGCGATTCTGCAAAGTCAGCATGCCCACTCTCATGCCCACTCTCATGCCCACTCTCATGACGTTACGCCTGGACCAGTCAGTGGCCTGCAATGTTTTTACGTCACCGGGACTGTACCCATGGAACCTCAATCTAGCGGTTCTGAAAAATCTGAACTGTTCTGAAAAATCGGAACTGTTAAGTTACAGTCCCTAATGGAAAACTGTACTGTAAACGGGGCTTAAAAGATCTCCCGGGTCCCTGTGCATTCCTCTTTTATACCTTTATTTCCATGCATTGAGACCCGAAACTTCTGACAATAATACATTGTTTGGAACAAAGACCTGTGTGGCACATTAGCATAACAACACCGGCTCACACCCTTCTCTCTCCAGTGGCTCCGGCGGTTCCTTCTCTCCCTGGGTGGTGCATAGTCTTTTCTATCCCGTCTTGAGACCCCCCAGTGACACTTCCTCCTCCGGTCCATTGTCCCCCCTTATCTGAGCTGCCTTCTCTGGGTGGAGAATCCCCCACTTGTGCCACCACACTGTCAGTCACAAGAACACTGCAATGCATCAAGATTATAGTCTATTTTAAAAAGAAGAAATTCAGGCTAGTACAGTACATACAGTTCATATTCTTAACCATTCAGCTCAACATAAGAATGAAAAAATAAAAGACAAATACCAACTCAATCCGTCAGTATGGACATTAATCAGTTTAGTAACTGGTTGGCTGCTAGAAGAAAATAAAACAAAAAAAATATTGTCTCTTTTAGAAAAACCCAAGGAAAATAATTATTTGCAGAGATTTATGTGTCTGTTTTGTACATCTTAATGCTTAGTGTATATCATAATTTTTTTTTAAATTTTTGTATCTCAAATAATACTAAATTACTGCCTATTGCTACAGTCAAAAACATATTCAAATGAATTCAGTGTAATCCCTCAAAATCTTAAAATAAACCTTTATTAATCCAACAGTGGTGAAATTCACAGAGCTTGTGGTTGAAAGAAGATGTTGTGGAGAGTGTGGGAAATGAGGAGGCAGGTTTACGAACCGACGAAGTTTATTAACACTCTCACATCAGTCATACGCAGAAAAAGCATGATACAGCCAAGCACGGTTTCTCCTTATAAACCCAACAGATCATCTCACATCTGCATAACATTTCACATCACACTGCATGACATTTAAAGTAGAACTGAACGGCATTGAACGGCACTGGGTGATAGTACATACAAGTATAAAGATAATTTATCATTGGCACCCCCTCCACAAATCCCGGAATCTTGGAGAAAATCGCGATTTTGAATTTCCCGCCCTGAAAAATCAGACAAATCCACCGATTAACCGGAAGTGCAGCCGGAGTTCCGCGTGATGTCACGAGTGTGACACAGTCCTCCATGTTTACCATTGCGAGCACGTCGACACTGGTTGTTTTTGGTGCATTTTGTCGTGATAGTCGACTACAAAACACTTCCAACACCTGGGAAGATCTGTTCAGTGGCCAAGGAAAGCTGTCATGGCAACGAAAGAAAAAAAAGGGAGAGGAAAAGCGACCGGGAAGCGATGCGTTTCTAGATATAGATATTACAGTGATCCCTCGCTACTTCGCGTTTCACCTTTCGCGCCCTCAGTGCATCGCGGATTTTTCAAAAATATTCATCAAAAATTCAAAATTGAGAAAAAATGGCATGAAAGTTGCCCGGGCGCTAGCAGAAGGCAGGGAGACTACATTAGAACATCAGGTATCAACACGGAGAGCCCGCACAACTCAAAATCCACCTCTCTGACCACCACTCCACTCCTCTCCGCCCACCTCTTCACCGCTCGGGAATCTCGCAAGCTGATTGGCCGAGACGTTTTACCTCGCAAGCTGATTGGCCGAGACGTTTTACCCAGCTTCTCTCCCTGCAGAGCGCCCATACCCAGCGAAGGAAGACCGCATTCATTGTTCTTTATCGCTCGTGTTGCTTAGTGGCACTTTTCGCTGTTCTCTTGTGCCTTTTTGTGCAAAATAGTGCTTGTGACGCCCTTGGGGGGGGGATGACGCTACTTCGTGGTTTTTCACTTTTCGCGGTCGGTTCTGGTCCCCATTAAACGCGATAAGTGAGGGATCACTGTATTTATAAATAGCACAGTCAAATGCAGAGGCCAGTTCTGTTCATGTGTATTGCCACTATAGTCTGTAGAAGTATTGTAATACATAGCCCAATTTTTTGAATGAATGAATGAATGAATTTATTTATTTCGGATAGTACAGTACAGGTTGAAAGAAACTGAATGATATAACAACAAGGTCAAATTGAACAATGACTCATCTGATTACACAATTCAACTTAAGTTATCCGAAATGGGTGATGGCTGAAGCCGCAGCTTATATTGCCCACCCATATTCCATCCAAGAATTCAAAAGAGAAAACAGGCAAGAGCGATTACAATTCAAAACAAAACTAAGACAAAATGTGACAGAGAAAAAAGAAAACTAAGCTACAACACAACACAGGCTGGATATGTTACAACTCGCCGCTCATTAGCGGCGCCAGCTGCGCGCACACTTGCACCTCATCAGCAGCATGGGATATAAGCCACTCTGCCCTGGGCTTCGGCATGAAGCCGTCTGATTCCTTCAGCCCTCTTGCTGCAGAGGAACCCCCTCATCTCCCAGCAAGATGTACAGCGTAAGCATACCTACCTTTGCCTTTCCAGTCTCTCCCCTGTGCACAGGTGTATTCCCCGGCGGCGGACCTCGCCTCTGCATCGCCGTCTGCCAGCTGCTGTCACAGGTGCATCAGGTCGCTGTCTCCCGGGCTCGCCCTTGTGCACGCCTGCCACTTGCCACACTCCTGCATCCTCCTCTGTCTCGTCACCGATCCTGAATGCCTCTTCACTCTGAAAACTCTGGTTTTCTTGACTGCTGGAACTGCTGGAACTGCTATCATCTGCCATTGTTGTTTTGTTTAGGGATCACACTTGTGACATCACGCAGCGTCGTCTGCACTACTTCCGGTTTGTTTGGCACTGCCAGCCAGAGGCAAAAGTTTATCGGCTTATAGCTTGGCCATCGCACGGCCTAAAAAATTTTTTTATGTGTTGAAAAATACAATAGGTAATAAGGAATTAATCTGCTATTCTACTTTTTGCGCCAAAAGGTGGGTTCAGTTCTACTTTAACATCACAAAACATTCCCCTTCAACCCATGGCTCCCTCTTCTTGCCAACTCCCCATGACATCCCTGCCTATTGTCCTCCTATGTTTAACCACTGCATCCTGACTGAGACGCTGTCTGCTGACTCACCCTGGTCTCCACGATATGCATTTTGTCTCTGCTACACCCCCCACCTCCCAGACAGAGTTTCAGTCCCAACGTCTCTTGAGCTTCAGTCTCCTCCCATGTCTGCTGTAACGGGGGTCTCTGCGCCGGCGGGGGGCTGCTGGACGTGTGTCTGACTGCGGGTGGGCCATGGCGAGTGGGGGGGAGACTTCGCTTTGCCCGTGTGGCTGTCCTGGTGAATCGTTTGCCTGGGGAGCTCTCAGTGGGGCCTTCCACGCCAAGGGGCCCGAGCCAGCAGCACTTGCTAGTCCGCCACTACAAAGGCGGGCTTAAGTCTGTCTATGCATATTTTCTCCCGACGCCCCCCCAAGTCTAACAAAAAATGCTTGTCCCCTGTTTCCAGCACTCTGAACGGGCCATCATTGGGTGGGCGCAATGGAGGGCGGTGGGCATTGTGTCTGACGAACACGAACGAACATGAAAACAGTGGTGGGCCGGGCCGGGATTATCTGGCAAAAACTCCCCGGGCAGCCGTAGTGGCTTAGAAAAAACCAGCTCAGCCGGGGAAGCCTCCAAATCCTCTTTTGGTGCGGAACACAACCCCAATAAAACCCACGGCAACTGGTCTACCCAATTGCATCCGTCAACGAAGCCCTGAGTGCTGCTTTCAGTGACCTGTGAAAACGCTCGCATAACCCATTTGCCTGTGGGTTGTACGAGGTTGTGTGGTGAATTGCAACACCCAGGCTGTGGGCCATCGCGGACCAAAGTTCGGAAAAAAACTGAGGGCCCCTATCGGACGTGATGTCCGACAGGATTCCAAAACGCGCCACCCATGTTATCAGAAAAAGCGCGCTCCACGTCCGCGGATGTGGTTGCCGCCAGCGGGACTGCTTCTGGCCAGCGTGTGGTGCGGTCCACCACTGTCAGAAGGTGCATGCACCCCTGCAATGGTGGGAGGGGGCCCACGAGGTCCACGTGAACATGGTCGAATCTTTTAGCCGGTATACTAAACGGCTCCAAAGGAGCCTTGGTGTGTCTGTGCACTTTGGCTCGTTGGCACGCTACGCAGGCTGCCGCCCACTCTTTCACTTGTTTGCGCAGGCCTGGCCACACGAATTTCACTCCCACCATTTTGACTGACGCGCGCACTCCTGGGTGCGCCAGAGCGTAAACTGACTCAAACATGCAGCGGCGCCACGCGACCGGGACCATCGGGAGTGGGCGTCCCATGGAGACATCGCAGATTAGGGGGGCCTTGCCGTCTTGCAGTACTCTGCTCTCCAGCCTTAACCCTGTTGGTCCAGACTGGAGTGCGCGCACGTCCGCATTGCTAATCTGCTCCGTGGCCATGGTTGTATAATCTATCCCTACGCAGACCGGGGCCACGACCACGGGCGAGAGGCAGTCCACCACCACATTCAGTTTACCCGACACATGCTGAATATCGGTCGTAAACTCCGAGATCACGGCCAGCTGTCTCTGCTGCCGGCCCGACCATGGTTCCAAAACCTTGGCCATCGCGAACATCAGCGGCTTGTGGTCCACGAACGCGGTGAAGCTGCGCCCTTCCAGCCAGAACTGGAAGTGGCGTATGGCCAGGTGGAGAGCCAGCAACTCCCTGTGGAACGCGCTGTATTTACGTTCACTGTCGCGCAAAGCCCTGCTGAAAAAAGCGAGCGGCTGCCAAGAACCAGCGACACGTTGCTCCATGACGGCCCCTATGGCCACGTCCAAGGCATCAGTAGTGAGTGCTATCCGGGCAGCAGGGTCTGGATGTTCCAATAGTGCGGCGTTTGCCAGGGCTGCTTTAACCTCAGAGAACGCCTGCTCTCGCTCCGGAGTCCATTCGACTCCATCCGCGGGTTTCCGTCTCTTGAGCGCGGCGTACAATGGCTGCATGAGTTGAGCTGCGCAGGGGAGGAAACGGTTATAAAAGTTAACCATCCCCAAAAATTCCTGCAGTGCCCTGACTGTCTGAGGCCGGGGAAAGTTCGCAACAGCGCGCACTTTGTCGGGCAAGGGTATCGCTCCCTCCGGTGAGACGCGGTTCCCCAAAAATTCAATCCCCGCCACACCGAACTGGCACTTCGCCGGGGTGATTATTAACCCGTGCTCCTCCAACCTCTGGAAAACCATCCTGAGGTGGGTTACGTGTTCGTCTTCAGACGCCCTGGCTACCAGGATATCATCCAGGTAGACGAACACAAACGGGAGATCATGCAGCACCGCGTCCATCATGCGCTGGAACGTCTGTGCCGCTCCTGTTAATCCGAATGGCATGCGCAGAAACTTGAACAAGCCGAACGGAGTTATTACCGCTGTTTTGGATATGTCCTCCGCACGCACTGAGACCTGGTGGTAACCGCGGACCAGGTCTATTTTAGAAAAAAATGTGTGCTCCGGCGATGTGAACGGAAAACTCCTGAATGTGGGGAATCGGGTAGCGGTCGTGTGCTGTGGGGTTATTCAGCCTGCGGAAATCACTGCACGGTTGCCACGACCCCTCAGCTTTAGGGACCATGTGTAGCAGGGATGCCCATGGGCTGTTCGATCGCCTGATGATGCCCAACCTTTCCACGTTGGCAAACTCCTTGTGCGCTATGGCCAGTTTAGCTGCATCCAAGCACCGAGGTCGTACGAAAACGGGCGGCCCGGTGGTGGTGATAAAATGCTCCACCCCGTGTTTAGCGATGGCCGCTGAAAACGTCGGGACTGTGAGTGCTGGAAACTGAGTGAGCAGTGTGTGGAACTTAGAGCCTGGAGCTGTGACGTTGGCTTGTGTTACTGGCCCGGCCCCTTGAGCTGTACAGGGGAGATAGTCAAAGTACAGTGCATTAACCAGGCGCCTGTTAGCAACATCAACTAGTAAACCATGCGCACACAGAAAATCAGCTCCCAGAATTGGGAAACTCAGTGCTGCTATGACAAAAGTCCACTCGTATGTACAGCCGTGTAGAGATAAAGCCAGCGTTCTCTCACCAAAGGTCTTAAAGTCCGAGCTATTTACTGTTACCAGCCCTGGGCCGCTAGGTCCTGCCAGCTGGTCGGCGTAGGTCGGCAGGATGATGCTCTTCTGGGCTCCGGTGTCTACAAGGAAACGCCTCCCTGAGCGCGAGTCCGTCATGTAGAGCAGCTTGTTTTCTTCACCGGCGGTCGCAGCTGCTACCGACTGCTGGCCTTGGCATTTCCCGAGCGCTTGAATTGGCACGGTGGCGTACATCTGCGTGCGTTCTCTCCAAAGCCGCGGTGGTAGAAACAGAGCGTGTCTCTCTGGCACTCCTTGGCCCCCACTGCCGCTACCGTTGGTGGCTCCTCGCCTCCTCTGGTCGTCTCGCTGGGCTCCGACGCCGCCGCGTTGACTGTGAGCGCTCGGGTGGTGAGGATGATCCGGTCTGCCTCCTGGGGTAGCGCACGGTAGTCACGCGTGGCCAGCAACGGCGAATTGGCCAGAACCGCTCTCGCCTCTGTTGGAAGGTTCCGGAGGAAAAGGTGGGCAAACAGAAAATGCCCGTCGTCCGTGCCCATTAACGCCAACATCTTCTCCATCAGATCGACAGCCAAACCATCTCCTAACTCGGAACGCCTCAGGAGCCTCTCTGCTCTCTCACAGTCCGAGAGTGTGTAGCGCCGAGTTAGTGCAGCTTTGAGAGCCTCGTATCTGTCGTGGGCTGGGGGCTGGTCGAGCAGGCTCGCTACCTGCTGAGCTGTGCGTGCGTCCAGCGCTGCAACCACATAGTAAAACTTGGTGTCGTCTGCCGTTATTCCCCGGAGGGCAAACTGGGCCTTGGTGTGGTGGAACCAAGAGCTCGAGTTGTGCTGCCAGAAATCTGGTAGCTTGACTGAAACAGCGCACGCGTTGCTGGGGGTTCCCATCCAGGCCGTCTGTGGGATGCTTGCCGCGTTGCTGGGGCTTCCCGTCCGGGCCGACTCCGGGGTTCTTGCCTCGTGTTCCATAATACGTCCAGGGTCACCAGTGTGGAGAGTGTGGGAAATGAGGAGGCAGGCTTACAGACAAAGTTTATTAACACTCTCTCATCAGTCAAATGCAGAAAAATCATGATACAGCCAAGCACGGTTTCTCCTTATAAACCCAACAGATCATCTCACATCTGCATGACATTTCACATAACACTGCATGACATTTAACATCACAAAACATTCCCCTTCAACCCCCGGCTCCCTCTTCTTGCCAACTCCCCATGACATCCCAGCCTATTGTCCTCCTATGTTTAACCACTGCATCCTGACTGAGACGCTGTATGCTGACTCACCCTGGTCTCCACAATATGCATTTTGTCTCTGCTACAATATCCTTAATCAAATAATTTCAGTCAGATAGTTCTGTCATACTGTTGATGATTATTATATGACTCATTGATTCTGTTATTAGGTGTGCTACCATCTCCCACATCAGAGCAGGTAAAACTTCTTCATACCACTGTGATGGAGGCAGCATGGAGGGTCGCTTTGTCAATGTGATTATTCCAGGAACGGGGAAGACTCTCACCCTGTGTGAAGTGGAGGTGTATGGTACCCTGTCAGGTATTGCTTTTAGTGACTAGTTGTTCTTTTGAAATACAACTGAATGATATGGATTTATACTTGACTGTTCTTCTTTTTAGCTCAGCCACTTTCCAATGTGGCTTTGAACAGACCGGCGGTACAGTCCACTACTGGTTACTCTGGATATTCCTCAAAAGGTGTTGATGGTTGTGTCAGTGGAAACTATCATGATCATTATTGTTGCACCGCTACTGTTAACCAGTGGTATCCCTGGTGGAGAGTTGACTTGTTAGCTGTTTACAAAGTGAGTGCCATCACCATTGTCAACAGACAAGATGGCTGGATTTATAGACTTGACAAGGCAGAGATTTTCATTGGGAACTCGCTTGAGCACAATGGCAACAGGAATCCCAGGTCGGGCAATATTATACCATAAATAAATTCTGTTATATTTATCCAAATCAACAGCACATTAACACTGCTCTGCTAAATTAGAGCTAATTCTTCTTCCACTGTATAAAACCTGTGTGTTTGTGATGTGTCTCCTCCTGCAGATGTGGCATTATTTCATTAGTCAATAATATTCCGACATACACTCTGCAGTGTGATGGAATGGAGGGACGTTACATCATTGTGATGAGTCCAACATATATGCTTCTGACAGTGTGTGAAGTGGAGGTGTATGCTTCCTTGGTTGGTATGTTCTTGGCATATTTTGTCTGCTAGCTTTTGCTTAGAATAAATTAAAATCAGCATCTCAAACTTTCAGACTTTGAATCTTCTTTTGATTGTGTCAAAAAAAAGTAATGTCCAAACATACAAAAAAGCAGTCTCTCCAGTAAACAGAGGTATGATGATATTCTTTCTCATTAGCAACAGAAGCGGTCACTTCTTCTCCACCACCTCCTCCTCCCACTGTGAGCATGCTGTTGAATGACAGGAACGTGACAATTGTGGGAAAGAGGCTCTGCTGGACCGATGCTCTGATGTTCTGCAGACATTATCACTGGGACCTGCTTAGCCTTCACAGCCAACAGGAGGAAAACAAGTTGAATGAGCTGCTGGGAGACATGTCTTTTCCCCTCACAGATCATGTCTGGCTGGGTTTGCGCAGGTACTCATTATTTTGTTGATGCAGAATGATGAACATTTGTCATTTTTTACAATTACATATTTGATGTCATAGTATAATATCATTTGAAAACAGCTGATTGTCCCAGATATTGAAATCACTGCAGCTTCCATCAGTTAAAACATTAGAGATGCAAAATGAGCAAAAAGTTTTAAAAAGGCAACCCAATAAATTATCCTAATGAGCTAGAAGAAGAATAGAAAGATGATAGAAATTACTGTAAGAATTCTGGAAATTTTCAAAAACATAGTAAGAAAGAAAAGGTCCAGAAGACAGAGCAGATCCCATGTGTACAAGTGTTTGCCTTTCAAGTTAGGGATATACGATACAGGTTTTTTGATGCCCAATCCGATATTTTAAAACTTGAGTATCGGCCAATACCGATACAAAACCAATATGCAGCTTGTGGCCTGAATAAATTTGACTTACTCCTTTTCATGGAAGTGTTAAAGATTGGAGATGCTGGAGTTATAAATACTACACTTTAAAAACTGAACTTCTCAGGGTTTTTATACATATCTTTTGTCATTTATTACACAGGGTTACAAAAATATTTTTTTTGTAAGTTGTCTGTGTTGTTTCAACTGATTTAAAACAATTTTGCACCGCTGAATTCGAAAATGACATCCGTTTCTCTCAATCAGGCAGGGATGGCAATTTTCCACTGATCCGCAGATTTCCGCCGATTTATTTTCAAATTGATCATTTCTGTGAATCGTCTAAATCCGTTGAGAAAATTTTAGGGGGGGTAAGGTACCTTATTGTTACCGATTTTAGCGAAAATCAACATGATAACATAAGCGCTCGGCGCTTCCCCGGAAGTCGTCTCCCGCGATAACCCGGATGTGTTGTGTTCAAGCTACTACTGTATTGCAGTAGCTTGACAGCCCTGAGATTTGATAGTTGCAAACGATTGGACCAATCAAATGGCTCGTTGTATGCTTTTTCAAAGATTCATGGCGGCGTGTTCTCAGGGATGTGATTTTCTGCTAATTCGCCGAATTCCGCTTTATTTTATCTTCCAGGAAGATAAAGTACGTTAAGTACGTTAGCGGCTTGTGGTCCACGAACGCAGTGAAGCTGCGCCCTTTCAGGCAGGACCGGAAGTGGCGTATGGCCAGGTGGAGAGCCATTAACTCTGTTACTGGCGGCGTACAACGGCTGTATGAGCTGGGCTGCGCGGGGGATGAAACGGTAATAAAAGTTAACCATCCCCTTTTATGATTCCAAACAGTTTGAAATTGACAGTGCACAGTGGACATTGACTCATAACTTTTGAATATTTCTAAGACTTGGCTACATCAGTGATTGTGCAAAATGAACTGCTCAAGTCTCAATGGAGATTGAAACTGGTGATCTGAAATGAATGCTGAAATTATAAAAAGTAATGGTATGTTGGAATTTTATTTCTGTTATGGAATAGATAAAATTAACTGATTTTGATTTGATCAAGTGTTAAAAGCATGTGATGGATAATGCTTGTTGGAATATTTTAGGAATGCTATCTTCTTGGAACATAAGTCAATATTATACAGTAATAAGTGGCATTCAGCTGTTTGTTTTATGTTATTTAAGCACAGTTCTGGTACTTAAAAATCATAAAAACCCAGGAGCTTCGGGGAGCTTTGCCCCCTTGCCCCCCCCCCCCCCAACCGGGGCTCTGCCCCGAACCCCGCTGGGGGAATGTGTGCCCCAGACCCCCTGCTGAATTTTCAGATAATTTCCCCAACCCCAAATCAAATCACTGGTTTGTGTTGGAATTCTGAGCTTTCGGTATTGTTTTCAGCGGAATTATGAGATTTTTATCGAAGGATCAGGAGTCATCAGTGCTAGAAATAGACAAAAGTATCAAAAATAAGTTCCAATGGAATTGGCTTGAGAGAAAAGTGACGGTAAAGGTGAAAATTGGCTCCAAGTTCAACGAGGTAACAGAAACACTCGGACAATTTCTGAAGAAACCAGAAAAGGAGATGAAGTTCAAAGTTCAGAGACTGACACAGCTTGCTGCCAAAAGGAAGAAAGTTTCACATTAGAAGTGACTTGGTGACCAATGTAAATAGTATAATAAACTCTTATAGAACTGTTAAATATGTTGGACTAAAGACAGTGAGACAACATTGCAGAAAAAGTAAATTAACTTTTCATTAAATTTAATGATTTATCTAAGTCTAGTATTTCATTTTTTTAAATCATTTTTTTCAGTCTAAATTACTTCTGTTTTACTGAAAACCTCCCAGCTTCAGGGGGGCTGCGCCCCCCCGGCCGCCCCATGAGTCAATTGACCAAATTAGATTTCAGCTGAAATCAGAATTTCCTGTTGCCATCCCTGATCAGGTGTTAAGTAAAAACCTGTACTTACTTAGTACTTACTTAGTACTGTGCATGTACTAAAGGTAAGTACATGTAAATTGAATGTTATGTCATCATTGTTCAAAATTCAGAGAATTTCAATACATAAAAAAGAATTTTGCATCATATAAAGCGAAAATGCCAGTACATGTAAACAAAAAACGTATAAAACAACATGTGGCCACAATTCAAAAAGTTGACCTGATTGAGAAAATCCAATGTGATTTTTGGATTCAGCACATCAAAATTGTCCTAAATCAGCTAAAAAAAACCTTAGACAATAAAACTGATGTTGACCAGTGTTATGCATATAAATTCAAATTTATCTGTATTTTAATAAAAGTAATAATAGAATAGGTTAAACTGCAACATTTATATATCAGCATAAGACTGTTAACAGCAGAAATGTAACTGTGTTAATTTTAATACCAAACAGCAGCATTAATGCAACTAAATAAAATTTAGATTGATCATTACAGTATGCAATATGTACATCAATATGAAAAAAAACTAATAACTTTTATCATTGTTAAAATCAGTCGCTAAATTGCAAAGGACAGTCTGAACTCTGTGAAAACAAAACAGGAAACAGTAACAGACACCTCTCCTCTCCTCATCACAGTTTTGATATAAACTCTAAAGTTATATTTTAGTCATTTTCTGTAACATTTAATTATGATCGCCATCATGATATTCTGCCATTTTACCATACTTTCTCAGAATGCCATACCTGTGTGGCAAACCGATAGATATAGCTATTAGTTTAGCATACTTTGTCAGAATCAGTTGCACTGCAAATATGGGACTAACATTACATAATTGTTTACCTTCCATCAGCTGTATCGTGTAATTTTTACAGCAGGAAATATATATAACATACTGTATATACTGTAAATAGACACACCAAAATCGCACCACATTTTTGGATCAGCCAATCATAGTGCAGCACCCTGCCCCTTTCCTGTTATACGCATGTGCATTGCTTACCCTCCATCAGCTGTATTGTGTGCTGGTCAAGGTGTTCCCTTATATAACCTACACCTTGTTTGCCAGCTTTTGCTCCCACTGGCACCCCTGCTACATCTTCTGCTCCTGTTCAAGCCGGCTGCCTTCCCGTTGCACCCGTTCTCTATAAATTTAAGAAAAAAATATGAAGGAATGACGGTCTGCAAGCACGCACATGAACAACAAGCGTGACCGCCATCCGCGCGGAGTTCAGAAGCGCACTGCACACGTGAGCGCTCCAGTCGGCAGGCCAGGCAGAGCATCTCACTAGCATTGCTGTCCGAGAGAAGCATGAGCTTATTAAAGTACTTCAAATGTGGAAAAAAGCAAAAGAGGTATGTAAGCAGTGGAAGCATTTATGGTGGTTTTAACCAGCTGGAAATGGGAGCAATAATGAAGAAACGTGTGTGGTGAAGCTTCATACTGTATGCAGGGAAAGGCAAGAGTGACTCAGTCGCAAGGATTGACTTCACCAGCTACTATAATATTCATCCATCCATCGATGGATGGATATTATGTACCTGGCAAATTAAGATGACCGAAATTCACAAAGTCAGTGACTTTAATTTGTCAACTGCCTTGAGACAAACTAAACCTGCCAACATTTGGATCTCAAAACAAGGTAGGTTTTTCCTGCTGTCTGGGTGGTGAGGAGAATTCTAAAAAAAACTAGAAATATTTAGAAATATTTTAGCAGAAATAACTGCATCTTTGGTCATTTAAGTTAATTTGTTTCATTAAATATAATTTTATTAATATTTTTTTTCTTTGAAATCAGAGTTAAATTATTGTTCTGTTCTAGCGCCGCAAACTTATGGTCAAAAGTGTAAATTGTATAAGGAAAAAAAGTCAAAATTTTACCACAATCTGTTTCAAATTTATTAAAAAAAACAGTAATTTTATTAAAATAAATAAAAAAAATTAGCCATAAAAAATCCACAAATTTATAATAAACTCTCAAATGTACAAGAAAAGTCCATTTTACAAAAGAAAATTACACATTTGAGGAAAATGGTTTCAAATTTAGATAAATTTACAGAGAAAATTAGAAAACTATAAGAAAATTGTTATAAATTTTTGAGAAAAACCTCAAACCTTCAAGACTGAAGTCATTACTCAAGTTTTTAAGTGGGTGCTTTTTGCATCCTTAACTCTACGAGAAGTTTTTGGTCGACTGATATGTGTGTGTAATGGAATATGTAGTTATAAAAAGAGGTCTCTACTCACATGGGGTGATTTAAAACAAGCCACAATAGTGGATGTGCAATGTTTGTTAATGTTATCAATCTTTTATTGGGGCGGTTTGTGCACCAAAGTGTTTGACAGGTCATTTTTTATTCAGCTAAATGGACTTTGTGATGTGCCAAGGTCAATTATTGCCATGAATGCCCATCCGGGGCGGAAAACAAACTCACAAACTTAAACTGCAGTGAGGACATTTATTAACAGAAAAACACGACAGTACAAAATGACGGTGAAGACATACAAAAATGCAACAATGAGGCTGGCGTTCCTAAGCTGGTATCGCTCAGCAAACGCAGGAAGACTACCAATGGCGTCCCAGAGCCAGCATTGCTCTGCGAATGCTAGAGCTGCAGGTAGTTCCGAAGTAAACAATAAAGCAGTCCATGGAAAAAACTCAATAGACTTACATAAGGATGGTTCTCCAAAGAGGGGGAGAAGAGTCCAACCAAACTTACAGAGGCTGCCGTGCTGAATGAGCGTACAGCAGCCAAATAAATAGTGAAGACACAAACGAGCAGCAGGTGCAGGTGGCTGGGTGACCTAATCACCAGCTGACTGCAGCTGAGAGGACCAGAGGCCCCACAATCAGCTGGAGGGTGTGCCTGGGAATTGACAGCAGAGCTCTGCCATGAAACGGAATAACACACACAATGATGTCTACAGAAAATAACCAAAAACAGACTAACAGATAAATAATACAGGAAATAAAGTAAGGGTCTGAGCTCAGAGGAAATCTGAGCTCAGAACATGACAGTTATGACCAGAATGTAGTATATTTTATTTCAAAAGGGAAACAAATGAGTTTTTTGTACTTTGAGATATGCTTGAGTAAGATGTGACCAAAATGGTTATTTACAGAATTTTTTTTATTCTATTTATTTAATTGTTGTTCAAGAGGAAAAATATTTCTACTACTTCAAGTTCTGCTCAACCCTACCACAGTTATTGTGTTTTTATGCACTTTTGATGTGTCTTTGTCATGTGCCAAGTGCACATTTAAAACCAAGACAATGAACAAAAAGTGCATACAGTGCATCCGAAAAGTATTCACAGCGCTTCACTTTTTCCACATTTTGTTATGTTACAGCTTTTTTCCAAAGTGGATTAAATTATTGTTTTTCCTCAAAATTCTACACACAATACCCTATAACGACAAGTGAAAAAAGTTTTTTTTGAGATTTTGCAAATTTATTAAAAATAAAAAAAAAACTAAGAAATCACATGTATATAAGCATTCACAGCCTTTGCCATGAAGCTCAAAATTGAGCTCAGGTGCATTGCATCCTGTTTCCACTGATCGTCCTTGAGATGTTTCTACAGTATAAATGGAGTCCACCTGTGGTAAATTCAGTTGATTGAACATGATTTGGAAAGGCACACATCTGTCTATATAAGGTCCCACAGTTGACAGTGCATGTCAGAGCACAAACCAAGCATGAAGTCAGAGTAATTGTCTGTAGACCTCCAAGACAGGACTGTCTTGAGGCACAAATCTAGTGAAGGATACAGAAAAATTTCTGCTGCTTTGAAGGTCTGAATGAACACAGTGGCCTCCATCATCCGTAAATGGAAGACGTTCGGAACCACCAGGACTCTTTCTAGAGCTGGCCGGCTGTCTAAACTGTGCGATCGGGGGAGAAGGGCCTTAGTTAGGGAGGTGACAAAGAACCCAGTGGTCGCTCTGTCAGAGCTCCAGCATTCTTCTGTGGAGAGAGGAGAACCTTCCAGAAGGATAACCATCTCTGCAGCAATCCACCAATCAGGCCTGTATGGTAGAGTGGCCAGACGGAAGCCACTCCTTAGTAAATGGCACATAGCCTGCCTGGAGTTTGCCAAAAGGCACCTGGAGGATTCTCAGACCATGAGAAACAAATTTCTCTGGTCTGATGAGACAAAGGTTGAACTCTTTGGCGTGAATGCCAGGCGTCATGTTTGGAAGAAACCAGGCACCGCTCATCACCAGGCCAATACCATCCCTACAGTGAAGCATGGTGGTAGCAGCATCATGCTGTGGGGATGTTTTTCAGCGGCAGGAACTGGGAGACTAGTCGGGATAGAAGGAAAGGTGAATGCAGCAATGTACAGAGACATCCTGGATAAAAACCTGCTCCAGAGCGATCTTGACCTCAGACTGGTCCGACGATTCATCTTCCAGCAAAACAAGGACCCTAAGCACACAGCCAAGATATCAAAGGAGTGGCTTCAGGACAACTCTGTGAATGTCCTTGAGTGGCCCAGCCAGAGCCCAGACTTGAATCCAATTGAACATCTCTGGAGAGATCTGAAAATGGCTATGCACCGACACTTCCTTTTCAACCCGATGGGAGCTTGAGAGGTGCTGCAGAGAGGAATGGGCAAAACTGCCGAAAGACAGGTGTGCCAAGCTTGTGGGATCATATTCAAAAAGACTTGAGGCTGTAATTGCTGCTAAAGGTGTATCAACAAAGTATTGGGCAAAGGCTGTGAATACTTATGTACATGTGACTTCTTAGTTTGTTTGTTTTTTATTTTTATTAAATTTGGGATGATGGGAGTTGTTGTCCACTAGTCGTTTAAGCAAAAACTAAATGTTACTCTTTAATTATATCTTTAACTTTAATTACATGGAAAATTATCTTTTAAATTAATAAACATCATATGTGTAACTCGTGGCAAAATTAGATCGGGATCAAAAGATTATTTCACTCTTGCCATTCATTTCAATGGAGAATTTTTTTTCGATTTAAGGTCCCATATGCAATAAATATAAGAGAAGCATTATGCAGACAGTGGAAATATCTACAGGTCAATGTTTTGGGGCAGCTCAGTATCAAGGGTTAAACTGGCAACAAATTTGATCAGTTAGTGATAAATTTTTTGTTAACAAGGAAAAGGACGTTTCTTATAAAATTTTGCATCATATCCACCTTATTCCTAGGCCCCATGATGCCTTACGTGAATTATGGTAGCAACTTCTAGTACTAGTTTGGAATGTATTGTTGTCACTGAAACAGGACACGTTTCCTTGTTAAAAAACAATGACTTCGACATCAAAAATGTGGGAACACAGCCTTTTGCACCTCAAAAACAGTAATATAATCATACCACATCCCACGACTATGGAAGGATGAGAAGATGACCTTAAAAAGTGGCCACTAGCTCCAAGGACAGTAGCTCCATTAGCTAGCTCCACTGCTAACATGCTAACGGTGAAAACAAATAAAAGCTCTGAGATATATCAATGTTTCCACCACAATAAAGTCAGCTGCATTTTGTTAAAATATGTTGGACATAATCAAATTTACCTCAGAGCAGACAGAGTCTAGTCAGAGCCACAAAGAACCACAACACCGTGCTTGGGCGTTTTAAGTTCGGGCTAAAACGTCAGATCTGTGACATTCATACAAGTGAAAACATACCTGGTGCTGCTGTGTCTGTACCACCGATCACACGAACAATCCTTTAATTTTCAGTGCATGCTCTACTTATTGCTGTTGAAGCCAGGGATTTAGATGTGCTTATCTGTGAGGAGCCTCACACCATGAACAGCAGCGAGTACCAGAACTACACAAAAACATTCAAAAATACAAAAACTACAAGTGCTAAAATTGAGTGGCAGCTAATTTGGTAGAGTACTTGTTGCTGGTGTTCATGGTTGTGCCATAGACTGTATAAATGGAGGCTTCTCAGCGACAATGCGTACATCATGCACTGAACCAAAAAGGACTGTTGGTGTGATCTGTGGTACAGACACAGGACAGATACAAGAGCACACCAGGTATGTTTTCACTTGTATGAATGTCACAGATCTGACGTTTATGTGTTATATGTGACCCGTGCTGGCAAAATGAGTCGGAATGTGCACCGCGTCATTACGAGCTACAGGCATGAGAAGTCATAAATCATGACTCTTTGCGAGCGGCAAGTCCTGGGAAAACCCCCATGAGTGCCTGGTATCATTATACAGCTTAGAAATCATACTTTCTACAAATACATATGTTTTGGCGGAAGACCCGACCAACCGATCGACCGCAAGTTTTAAACCTAGCCAAAATATAAACAAATCGGCTTTTTCCAGGTCCATTTTTGCACACTTCCTACAAATTAAATATCATTTTGAAGGTCTTTCAATACAGAATATGGAAAAAAAACTTTACCTCAGTTTTGATCATTTCCTCAAAGTGATTCATTTTGCCAGCACAGGTCACATACATGTCACCAGAATGAAGGTTGTGTTATATAGTTATTTAATATGTAAGTGTAAGATGGACACGCACCCCCAGGTGGCGCCTCCACCACGCCCAATATAAGGCCAGGTCGGCCATCTTATTGTTCTGTTCTCGTCTGAGCTTAGCCAACAATCTGTCAGTGGCTGTCAATGAAAGTGAGCTCAATAAAGCCGTGTTCCCAGTCACCTCACCTCCTCTGTTCATCAGGTAATTATAGACATACATACAGTAACATGGGTGACATCGGATTAAACCATGGAAGTGTGCATGGTCCCTATCCTTCCTTTCCTTGAGGTGCCCGGAGAACCGCTGGTGCCCTGGCCTAGGTGGTGTGAGGCCTTTCAGAATTATGTTGCCATGCTGGGTCTCGGGGAGCTTGACAAGCAGAGAGCCCAGGCACTATTGGTGCACAATTTGGGCATAGAGGGCCACCGGATCCTGCGAACGCTCAGTGCTGCAGACACCTACGAAAAGGTAGTGGGGCTGCTAGCAAGCCATTTCGACACCCCGGATAATGTGACGGTCCGGAGGATCGGCTTTCAGCAGAGACGGCAATGGGTAGGTGAATCCACCTGGCAGTTTGTCACCGATTTAAGGCAGCTGGCTAGTGAGTGCCGTTTCGGAGCACTGGAGGAGAAAATGGTTCATGACCGGCTCTCCAGATGGAAGCCACGGACAAGCTAGAGCCTCTTGTCATGGCAAATGCTACGGACCTGGACAGCGAAGATAGCTTGGACGGTGAGGAGATGACAGCCAACACTACTAGCCGGGGGTTGGCCCCAGGAAAGTCCCTTTGTATGGGCTGTGGGTCTGTGACGCACCACAAAAAGGCTAAGGACTGTCCAGCGAGAGGAGCACGTTGTAACAGATGTAGTCGACTGAAACATTTTGCCAGGGTCTGCCGTGGATTTAATCCTTTAACTGCCCAGATTAAATGGACGGGTCGCGCGCCCCGTGGCACAGCGCAGCAATTGCACGTGTCAACTTATTGACTGAGTTATGTAATTTATATAGCTGTCATGACATTATGCAAATTAGATGTGTAAATTTATTCCTATCTGAAACTTTGGATCATATTCTACATCTTTCTAATTGACAGTAAGCCATTGTCTCTTGTAACTTTCAAGTTATAGCCTTGGAAATCTGAACTATTTTATTGACAAATTTTTTATCACTCTTGACCACTGGGGGGGGCCTTGAGTTGCCTTGCATTGTCCCAGGCGCCACATGGCACCTAGGGCAGTTAAAGGGTTAACCCGGAGAGCCCACGGAAGAAATCACTCCGCCCGCCCCCGACAACCATCCACACGGTGTGGGCTGAAGAACTACCGGGTGCCATGGTGGTCAAGCAGGACCAATTTTGCCCAGGGTTGGTACCTAGACCGACACCAGTGGGCTGGCCCCAGATGCCTCCGGAGCCTGGCTGTGGAAGGACGGAGGGTCTGTGGCTACGATGGTGAACATTACAATGGTATTAGAAGAGGTCGGGGCAGGACCGAGAAGCACGGAGGATCATTGTGCTCGACAGCAACGTCTCAAGCCGAGCCGGGCCCTGTTGAGGGTCCTGGACTGGGTTCAGAGCCGAGATGAGGAACGTCCGTGGTGAAAATGGGCCAGACGACACCCTGAGGAGCATCGGGAGTGTCTGTGCATAGTGGACAAACTGGGCGCAGCGCCCTTCAGGCTCCGACGGCTCGGTGTGGCATGCAAATCGGCTTTGGCGTGTCCGGGAGAAGGCTCCTGGAGATGAGGCTGGACGTGGGATGAGGTTGAGAGTGAGGAGGAGCGGATTCAACATCCGGAGGGCCAGCCACCGCCCCGAATACTGGCAGTTTCCAGGGGCGCATCTGCTGAGAGGGTGCCCTGGGCCCCCATGCCAGTTATGTCCTTTTTACTGGAACACTTGGGTTGTAAATAGTGTATATTGAAGTTCTGGTGTTTTAAAAAAAGTTATAGAGTGAATGTTAATGTTATTAAGAATGTTATATAAGGGATTATTTTGATTTTTTTCTGTCTTAGTTTAGGAATACAGCATACTATTTTAGTTATTAATGGACTTTAATTTACTTTAGCAGGTGGCAGAATAATCCACCTTACTGTGAGGGCAGGACGGCAGTCCACTCGTCCGCTCTGTTCTAGGTTTTGTTGTGTGAATGCGTTAGGCCATTTAGAGACATTAGTTTTCATTTATTAGTGCATAATTCTGGTCTTAATTGAGTGAGTGGTTTTCAACTTTTTTTAAAGGGGGAGGAATGTTATATAGTTATTTAAGTGTAAGATGGACACGCACCATCAGGTGGCGCCTCCGCCCCGCCCTATATAAGGCCGGGTCGGCCATTTTATTGTTCTCTGTCCTCGCCTGAGCTTAGCCGACAATCTGTCAGTGGCTGTCAATGAAAGTGACCTCAATAAAGCTGTGTTCCCAGTCACCTCGCCTCTTCTGTTCTGAAGGTAATTTGTGAAGGGTATGGAGGCTACCCAATTAGTGTTAGTTACCCAACAGAATTAACTCCTATTAACCTTCAATAAAACAAATACCTTTTAGGTTCCTGCTACGTGGGTGAGCAGCACTTAGTAACCATCAGACACCAAAGTGGCAAGCACAAACATTTATTACACAAGGCAAAATAAGAACAATCACAAATATTGCCAGTGTGATCTTAAAAAAAGAGGCAGCCCTTAAAAAAGGCAAACATCATTAAAACGTTCTTATCACTCCCAGAGGCTCGCTGTCACACTCCAGGCCTTGCCCTTCAGCATCCTCAATTGAGTCCACACCAAACAGGTCCATCTTCCTCACCCACACCTGGAAGAAAGGAAAGCAGCCAGCAGGCTGTTCTTCACAGAAAGGAGTCAGTTCTACTCAAACCTCCAATGACAATTAGTGTATGGGATTGAAAAAAACTCACAGCTTTCTGCCCCCCCCCCCAGGCCTCCAATACACTTCTGACCCCATCACACTGGAATTGCCCGGAAGCTGCTGCAGACTCTCCAGCCACCTGGGAAGATTGTGGGCCTCAGTTCAGGAGAAGACGGTCTTTCTCAACGCAGGTCTCTCCCTGCTTATATAAGAAATGGGAAAACCTGTGCCTGTATTCCCATTGGGCCATGTGGGCATCCTGCAGCAGTCAATTGGCTGGTTCAGGCTGTCAGTCAATGCCTGAGATTTCCACTAATTGTGTCCAGCTGTGTTCAATCATTCAAAAGCATGCATATAAAAAGTAACATGAAAAAAATGCACTCCAAATAATCATAATTATCAACAACAACAAAAGTATAAACATGCAAAAATATAACAATCAACATACAGATAAGATTAAACAATATGTCCAAAGCACAGCATGATACTCAGCATGACAAATTACAGACATAACAGGCTGCATGAAGTAAAATAATAAATAAAAAATAGTAACAATTTGCTTCCCAAGACTTAACGATTTAAGAATGATATCAAATAGTTTTTTGGGGTTTTTTTGCATCCGTAGCACTGCCTTTGAACGATATGAACTTCAGCATGCTTCAGCATGCATTAATTTTTAAATTATCACAAAATATAGGTCAATAAATTTCTGAACAATTGTCAGAAAATGTCTGTACGTGTTAAGTTAAATAACCATTCATGGCATGACAGCAGCATTTGGGGTAAAGCAAACAGCTGCAGCTGTCTGTATTTACCCCGACATTAAAACACCCAAGCATGACGTTGTGGTTCTTTGTGGCTCTGACTAGATTCTACGTCTGCTCTGAGGTAAATTTGATTATGTCCAACATATTTTAACAAAATGCAACCGGCTTTATTGCGGTGGAGACATTGACATATCTCAGAGCTTTTATTTGTTTACATCGTTAGCATCTTAGCAGCAGCACCAACAAACAGAGCTATTGTCTGCAAGGCCACTTTTTAAGGTCATCTTCCTATCCCTGGATAGTCGTGGGAAGTAGTATAATTATATTACTGTTTTTGAGGTGCAAAAGGCTGTGTTCCCGCATTTCTGATGCTGAAGACAGTTTTTTAACAAGAAAAAGTGTCCCATTTCAGTGACAACCATACGTTCTAAACTAGTACCGGAAGCTGCTACCATAATTCAAGCAAGGCAACATGGAGCCTAGGAATAAGGTGGAATAAGACATTTGGTGTTCTTGAGAAATTTATTATTTGTACAAAAATATCACATTTTAATTTTATTTTTGTATTGCAACCTTGGCATGAAACTTTTCCGAATGTAAAAGTTTTATTATTCCCCTGGCAGGAACAGTTTTGTTGTAAAAGATTGTGTGTGTTCTAATGAAGTTAAAAAAAAAAGGTCCCATAAGCAGAGCTGTCACACAGACAGCAAAGCAAGCCCAAATAAGTAACTACACGTTAAAAAACAAGCCCAAAAACCCACAACCCGCGACTAATGAGATTTGCAAGTGACTTTAGAGAAAAACAAGCCCAAAGTCACTTATAATAAGCGGACTTGGCAAGAATGTGTGGTTCCCTCACGGTCCTTAATGACCATGGCATCACTGTGTTTGATTGGCCAGCAAACTCTCCTGACCTAAACCCCACAGAGAATCTATGGAGTATTGTCAAGAGGAAGATAAGAGACACCAGACCCAACAATGCAGATGAGCTGAAGGTCACTATCAAAGCAACCTGGACCTCCATAACACCTCAGCAGTGCCACAGGCTGATCACCTCCATGCCACGCCACATTGATACAGTAATTAATCCAAAAGGAGCCCCGACCAAGTATTGAGTGTGTACATGGACATACTTTTCAGTCGGAAAACATTTCTATTTAAAAACTATTTTTTTAAATTAATTTTATGGAATATTCAAATTTTTTGAGAAACTGAATTTGGGGTTTTCATGGGCTGTAAGCCATAATCATCAAAATTAAAATAAATAAACACTTGAAATATATCACTCTCTGTGTAATGAATCTATATAATATGTGCCCTTCAGAGGTAAAGTGGGCTATCCCACAAAACCATTATTTTGAGAAAATGAGCTCTAAAGTTTATGTGATTTAAATATATTTTCATATTTAAGTCACACCTTGAAGGTAATTATAGAGGGTAACTTTTTAATGATATAGGCACACTGATTTTTTGAGATTATTTCAACTTTAGAGCTCATTTTCTCAAAATAATGGTTTTGTGGGATAGCCCTCTTTACCTCTGAAGGGCACATATATGGGTTTCACTTTCTGAAATGACAAAATATTGAACTTTTTCATGATATTCTAATTTTTTGAGATGTACCTGTATTATACTTGTATAGAAACAGGTTTCTTAGCGGGTTCTGTTCCCATTTATTTCAGACTCTTGAGGATGTGGATTTTGCAATGCAAAATATATTCAACTTGCTCAGGGCTTTGATTCAAATAATGTGGGCTGTTTGTATTTTGCTTGTTTGCTTTACTAACACCCCATGACAGGCATGTTCACGTTTACTGAAGCCACATGTTGTGACAACGCCATTGTAAAAAGACTTTCTGTCAGAGCGTGGGCCGGGTCTCATGCCCTCATCCTAATTACCTCCGCCAAAGAGGCAATGTTTTTACCAGGGTCTGTCTGTCTGTCTGTCTATCTGTTACCAACATTACTCAAAAAGTTATGAACGGATTTTGATGAAACTTTCAGGAAAGGTGTGTAATGGCACAGGAAACAGATGATTAGATTTTGCTGATGATCTGAGAGTGCATACCTCCACCAAGGGCTTTGTTTGTATTTCTGCAGCAGGATTACACAAAAACTACTGCATGGATTTGGATGAAATTTTCACCAGAGGTGGTTCTTGGGCTAGAGAGGAACCCATTATATTTTGGTGATGATCTGAGAATGCATACCTCAACCAAGGCTCTTATCTTCTCACAGTGTGTTAGCAACAATACTCCAAAACTGATAGACAGACTTTGATGCAATTTTCACCACAAGTGGCTATAGGCCTACACACAAACCCATTACATTTTAGAGATGATCCATGAGAAATGGAAGGAGCCTTGACAAAGGTATGCACTCTATGAGTGCTTTTCTAGTTTTGTAATGTGCTCTTTATACTCTTGTAGCTAATTGTCAGGACAGCATCTTTACTCATTACCTCTGCCAAGGAGGTTATGTTTTTACTGGGGTTTGTCTGTCTGTCTGTCTGTCTGTATGTCTGTCTGTCTGTTACCAACATAGCTCAAAAAGTTATGAACGGATTTTGACGAAATTTTCAGGAAAAGTCCGAAATCGGACAAGGAAGAAATGATTAGATTTTGGGAGTGATCCAGATCACTGCCATTACCGAAAAAGTGATTTTTATCAATAACTACTCAACGAATAAAGATATCAATGTGAATCCAATTGCTAAATGTGTGTTTTGATGGTCAAGGAATCTGAAAATATAGATAAAATAAATGTAGGACTTTTCAACATCCAGCATTTACATTTTTGAGTAGATCACAGCATGGGGGACTGAGCTGCCTTGGTGGAGATCTGCGCTCTCCAAGTGCTTTTCTAGTTTATTACTGTTATCTGGTCTTCAGGGCATGGGCCTCAGCACTCGCATTTGCTTTAGTTTCATATTGGAATTTTCTGTATTTCACTCTGGTTGTTATCTTTATCCTGGTTTGCCATTATCATTATTCTGTTTGATATATTTATTTCTCCTTGGGTTGGCTTCTTAGTTTATTATTATTATGATTATGATTGTCATCATCATTATGTGCTGTGGTCTCGTCTCCCCTCTGACTGCTGTGCATCCTCTGTGTATGATTATCTGTGTAGCCCTGCCTGTCTTGTGTCTGTTATTAATCCCTGCCATCTCCGCTTGTCACTGACTGTGCTCACCTGTTTGGTATTATGTTTGATTACTCCTGTGTCCATTTATGTCAAGCCCCAATCTGTGTTTCCTGATGTATGTCGTTAGTCATACAATGTGAACAACATGCCCCTGTTCTGACCATTATCCCTGCCTGATCCTGCCTTACTTTTGTAAGTTTTTGTTACCTTCCCGAGCTGTTTACCATTTTTTGTGTTTTCACCATCAAGCTGCGTCCGTCTGGCCAGCTCTTTATTAAATCTTTGCCAACTTTAAATACTGCGTTTGGGTCCAATCCACCACCTCCCGTGACAGAAAAACACACAACATCGACCCAGCATATTTAAAGTTTCGGCGTTTAAGCCTCAGTGAGAAGGGACTTGTCTGATTCCCATTGGGGAGACTCAGTCGCAGCTGCCTCCTGCTGCTGAGTTCTCTCCAACCCAATCTGCTATTAACTCTGCTGCTCTGTTCATCTGCCCATCCTCACCTGCATCTTCTGTGTTTCATTCTGGTTTTTGTGAGGGGCTTGCTATTCTGGGTGGCAATCAACTGGTCTGGGATGAGCCGGTTGCCTCTGAAGCTCCTCCAGCTGAAGCTACCTCCAGGAGGGGGTTCCAAGTAGCTGTAGCTTCCACACCTGATGTCCCACCAGTTGCCGTTGCTGCATCTGGGCTGCATGAGGATCATCCAGTACCAGTTCAACACCACTCCCCAGCTCCAGTACCAGCACCACATTGCTTCCCAGCCCCAGCACCAGCTCCACGTCACTCCCCAGCACCACCACCAGTTCCGGCTCTTTTCCGGAAAGCTCCAGCTGCTCACAAGGTGCGCATCACAGCTCTTGCCATCCCCAAGGTGTACACAATGGTGCCAGCCACCCTTGAGGTGCACACAATGGCTCCAGCCGTTTCCGAGGTGCACACAATGACTCCAGCTGTCTCCAAGGTGCACACAGTTGCTCCTGCTGTCCCTGAGGCACATGCCACAGCTCCAGCTGTTCCCACAGTACACACTTCTGTTCTTGCTCAGCCTGAGATACACGCTCCTGTTCTTGCTCAGCCAGAGGTGCATGCTCCTGTTCCTGCTCAGCTCAAGGTCCAGAGGGCACTTTTGAGGAGACAGCCAAGATTTATGGAGTGAAAATGTAGAGTGGGGTGTGTGGCAGTGGTGCACCTGTGGGCTGATTGCCAACCGCCAATCAAATGTAAAAGAAGAAGAAGCTCAAGTCCACACTCGAGCTCCTGCAGCCCATCCTGAGGAGGCCACCGCAGCAGCAGAGGACCAGGAGCTCAGGCAAGTGCTTTTCTTTACTTTTATAACATCAATACTAGTTAAGACTTGCCTAGCTCCTGGTGTTTTTGGTGACGCCTCACCCTGCCTTTCCCCCCCTTCTGAGGTGACTGCAACAGGGGTGGTTTTCCAGGCGTTGGAGCCGGACACTCCAGTACCATTCGCCCAAGAGGTTGAGCAGTCTGCTCCACCCTTCATCCAAGAGGTCGAGCAATCCGCTCCACCCGTCATCATCCAAGAGGTCAAGCAGTCCACTCCACCCGTCGTTATCCAAGAGGTCGGGCAGTCCACTCCACCCGTTGCTGCTCAAGAGGTTGCGCAGTCTGCTCCACCCATAGCTCAAGAGGCCGGCGTGCCTCCAACCATTGCCCAAAAGGCTGGTGTGCCTCCACCTGTTGTTCCGGAGGCCGGGGTCAATGTGAAGCAGTCATCTGTCACAGATCATAGGGCTCCTCTGTGTTTGTTTGGTGAGCTCTGTGCTTCTGCTGCTACTGTTCCACCTTATTCTCCGGTTAAGTGGCCTATGGACATCGGCAGGCCACCAGACTGGCTCTGCATTCCTGTCTGGGGTCCATCAACTGGGGCAGGCCCCCGACCCACATTGTTCTCCAATCTGAGAGCCTGTGGACTTTGGTAGACCCCCTGACCCATTGCTTGTTGCGGTCCGGTGGCCCGTGGACTTGAGAAGGCCACCTGACTCACTTTGCTTTGGGTCTTGGGCCTTAGAGTCTATTTGGCTCATGAACTGTGTTAGTTTTAGACATTGCTGGGGGGGGGGGGGCGGGGGGAGGTTACAGTTTGTTTTGGCCCACCTGGCCTTCAACGCCCACCACCCACCTTGTGAGGTTTTTTCTTTTGCTGGTGTTACCCTGGCGTCATCTGGAAGCCACCCCTTGGGGGGGGGGGGGTACTGTCAGTGCGTGGGCCGGGTCTCATGTCCTCATCCTAATTTATTATTGCTATCTGGTCTTCAGGGCATGACCCTCAGTCCTCACATTCACTTTAGTTTCATTATGGATTTTTCTGTATTTCACTCTGGTTGTTATCTTTATTCTGGTTTGCCACTATCATTATTCTGTTTGGTATATTTATTTCTCCTTGGGTCAGCTTCTTAGTTTATCATTATTACCTCCGCCAAGGAGGTAAAGTTTTTACCAGGGTTTGTCTGTTTGTCTGTCTGTTTGTTTGTTTGTCACAAGCCCATTACATTTTGGAGGTGCTCCATGAGAAAGAGCCTTGGCGGAGGTATGAGCTCTATGAGTGCTTTTCTAGTTATTATTATTATTGCCATCATCAATTCAATTCAACTTTATTTATATAGCGCCATTTCACAACAACAGTCATCTCATAGCACTAATATACAGTATGTGCTGTGAGATGCGCATACTAGTGCTCATAGCACTAATATGTGCTGCGCTCTTGTCACCCCTCTGAGTGGTGTGCATCCTCTGTGTGTGATTATCTGTGTAGCCCCGCCCATCCGGTGTCTGTGATTAATCCCTGCCATCTCCATTTGTCACTGATTGCGCTCACCTGTTTGGTATTATGTTTGATTACTCCTGTGTCCATTTATGTCAAATCCCAATCTGTGTTTCCTGTTGCGTGTCATTAGTCATGCTTTCATGAACAACACGCTTCTGTTCATTTCCTGATACTGCCATTTATCCTGCCTAACTTTTGTAAGTTTTTGTTGCAGCTTCCGAGCTGGTGGTTTGTTTTTTTAGGTTTTTTGAGCTGCACCCATCTGGCTAGCTTTTATTAAATCTTTACTGCCGACTTGCGTTTGGATCTAATCTACCATCTCCCGTGACACTTTCATGTAATATTAAAGGTTATTCTGACTAGAAAAAATGCTTTAAATATATTGTTCTGTTTGACAGATCCATAATGGGTAAAGACTGGTTCTGGATGTCTGGTGATTCCATGAATTTCACCAAATGGCCACATGATTTCACCCTTGAACTCAACCCCAGTGCCTGTGGAGGAATGGCCACTAGAGAACACTTATTCTGGGAGAACCTGCCCTGTCAGGAGCACCTTAACTTCATCTGCCAGTCAGGTTGGGTTTACACATACTGTTATGCATGTAGTGTACATTTAGTTAATAGTCAAAATGACAAGCTACTTCTGTCCCTCTAGGTGCTGAAGATGCTGCAGAGAGGGTGTATTTCTACAGCAGCAGCCAAGCCACAAATCCATAGTAATACAAATCCATAGTAATGCTTTATTATATGCTTGAATGTATATCTTATAACTTGTAACTTGAGCTTAAATCTATTGTTTATCTTTCTTTTTGCTTTTGGTGAAATGCAGAATTTCTTCAAGACAATGTTTGGTAGTTCAATCTTCAAGAATGTAGGGAAAATAAAAGATGAACATATATTCAAAATTAGAAGAATCATGTACTTTGAAGTCACTTACTGATTAATGAGATCCTGATAAGAGGAGTGGAGGAAATAATCATTTTTTTTTTTTAGATGCATTGAATCCTCATCTATGGAAGATTCAAAATCCATGCAAAAATGTCAAAGAACTGATTTTTTAAATGTCCAGAATTCAGCCAGAACTGAAAAGGATGTAACCAGGTACTGTTGCATCTGTGTTGGGTGAGATGCAGAGTAAATAGAACATTCCAGATGACTAGTCAGATCTCTCCTCCATTTGTTTGATTCACAAAAATATCAGAAGCAAATTCATTATAGGCAATTACAAATAATTTGCTTTGAAAGTACAAAAATAGCCACACAGTGAGAAAAAAAAGGAAAAAAAAAAACAGGAAAACATGATTCCCAATCCTTAAAAGAAGCCTCCTCTCTTCAACAATTGCTAATGTAGTGTTTTGAAGTTGACGTGAAAAGTGAACTATGTTCCTGATCGAGGAACCAAACAGCAACTTGCCCTCTGCTATTCGCTCATCAGTGATACCACCGTTTTATTGTTCTTTTTGCCATTGATACTGTCTACATGCCAAAAATGATTGTTAATTCTGTTCAAGATGATGTAAGACTAGTGACTGATGCTGTAAACCAATAACACTGAACCCCCAGTTGCTCCTGGTGAGTCAGGCCAGCGCATGTGCATGGCAGCTCCACTGCCATCAGTGTGTGAATGTGTGGATAGCAGGATCTGTAAAGTGCTTTGGTCAGCTAGAGATGAGAAAAAGTGCTGTATATGTGAACGTCATTTATATTTTCAGTCTGTGAATTTCCTATTTTTAGCTCATGCCAGCAAAGCCAAAATGAGCTAATGTGATGACTTATCCGTCTGTTCACATTTCATGAAAATTGTTACTCCTCCAAGTGTTTCTCATCTTTCTCTTGACAATACCCCATAGATTCTCTATAGGGTTTAGGCCAGGCAAGTTTGCTGGCTAATCAAGCACAGTGATACCATGATCATTAAACCAGGTATTGGTACTTTTGACAGCGTGGGCAGGTGCCAAGTCCTGCTGGAAAGTGAAATCAGCATATCCATAAAGCTTGTCAACAGATGGAAGCATGAAGTGCTCTAGAATTTCCTGATAGACAGCTGTGCTGACTTTGGACTTGATAAAACACAGTGGACCAGCACCAGCAGATGACATAGCTTCCCAAATCATGGTCCCAGAGTAGAGAGGCACAGAATACAAGCTGCTTCGGGTCAAGGTGAAGTTTCCACATCTGCTGGTATTGGTTCAATGTGCTTTATCAAGTCCAAAGTCAGCATAGCTGACTACCAGGAAATTTTTAGAGTACCTTGTGTGTAATGAATCTATATGATACACACGTGGACAAAATTGTTGGTACCCCTCAGTTAATGAAAGAAAAACCCATTTTGATATTATTTGAAGACTGATGGGATCTGGCTGTTCATCTTACTGGAAATTCAACAAACAAGGCCTCCATAGAATGTAATTCCTGAAAGAGTTCTTCTGTCTAAAGTCTTAAAAAAAATGACCATTCCTATTTCTCCAGGTTTGTGCTGGAAAGTGACTAATATGTTGTTAAGACATCAGCTATTGTCCTGTCATTCAAAAAAGAATGTGGAACTTTCTTTCAAACCAAGAGCAGTTTTAAGATCGGATCTTTAGGGGTGCTGAGCACCCAATGAGCTCCACCAACACACACACACACACACACACAGACACTAATTTGTTAGAGTTATAATCTTTCATACATCTCCTCCCTGGCTTCTAGTTAGTGAACAGGGTACGTGATGATACATAAAAACAGTGACAGCTTGGATTTAATATTTTGCTTATACCAAGACAACAGCTTCTTTCTCTTGAATTCAAACAGTGCACAGTTGTTGATTGACAATGCAACCATTAAAGAAAAACATCTGCTAGCTGTCTTAGCCAGGGCTGGACCAGGACAAAAAAATCAGCCCTGGCATTTTTGGTCCAATTTGTTAAGTAGCAACATTCAACCATCACAACCATGGTCTGAGGACAGAATGATCCTACTTTTGTCCTTAACAATCAATCAATCAATCAATCAATGCATCAGAATTATATAGCGCTTTATCATAGACACTCAAAGACGCTTTTACAGAAATTAAGGGTCATCCACCACCTGGATGGATGAAGCAGCCACAATACGGCGCCATCCCTTTTTTTAACCATTCACACACACATTCACACCAAGGGCCACTTTAGAGTCTCCAATTAACCTAACCTGCATGTTTTTGGGATGTGGGAGGAAACCGGAGAAATCCCGGGGTAAACCCACGCATACATGGGGAGAACATGCAAACTCCACACAGATCACTGTTGATCGGGGGCTGGGATCGAACCCACGATCCCCCGGCCAAGGGTAAACTGTGCTGCCGCAGTGCTAACCACTGCTCCACCGTGCAGCCTAGTGAATCCTAGTGAAACAAGTGAATCCCTGTGGTTTTGAAGAAAGAAAGAAAGAAAGAAAGAAAGAAAGTTACTTTATTATCTATTTTGCATAAATATTTTGCCATGGTAACCATGTTAAAGATCAAAGGCAGTTAGTAGTTCCAAATGTTCCCCCTCTCACTCTGATTTAAATGATTTTTTTGATTCCCTTATATTACCCAAACTTCCAGATATAGCTAGGAAAGATTTAGATTCCGATTTCACATTGGATGAGACAAAATCTGCCATTAAGTCATTTCCATCTGGTAAAGCAGCAGGACCTGATGTTTTGGTTGTGAATTTTATAAAAAGTTTTGTGATATTCTTGCTCCTCTTCTACTTAGAATGACATACGCGTCAAAGGCAAACAAGGCCCTACCTAAAACATTAAATGAGGCCAACATGATATTAATCTTAAAGAAAGGGAAAGACGAGACGGACCCAGCCAGTTACAAACCCATTTCACTTCAGAATTTTGATAGGAAGGTAATTACTAAATTGCTGGCTATTCGGCTAAACAAATATCTTTCATCAATTATCCATCCTGATCAAACAGGGTTCATCCCGGGCAGATTTTCATTTTTTAATGTAAGACGACTTCTTAACACCTTAAGTTAAAGGAGCAGCAATTTTTTCACTGGACGCACAAAAAGCTTTTGATCAGGTTGAGTGGACCTATATGTTAGAGTCATTAACGAGATTTGGGTTCGGTGACTCTTTTATAGCTTGGGTGAAACTGATATATGACAATCCAATGTGTTCTGTGTTAACAAATGGGGACAGGTCAACTCCATTCTTTCTACACCGTTCAGTTCAGCAGGGCTGCCCTTTATCACCAGCCCTTTTTGCAGTTGCACTTGAACCCCTGGCCTTAAGCATAAGAAATAATCCGAATATTGTAGGCCTGAAGGTTAGAGGAGTTGAATCTCTCATCAGTTTGTACGCGGACAACATGATATTATATTCAGACAATTCAGAAAAATCAATTTCCCCTCTCCTGGACCTGATTATTTTTTTTGTTAGACTGTCAGGCTACACTATAAACTGGTCCAAGAGTGAATTTATGCCTCTTTAAGATGTTTTTTCGCCAGGTTTTCTGAAAAATGCACCTTTTAGAATAGTTAATGATCATATTAAATACCTTGGCCTAATTATACCTAAAAATACTAAATTGATATTTGAATTCAATTTTGGTGAGTTTATTGCAGACCTTAAGCGACACGTAGACAACTGGAAAATCCTACCTTTGTCTATGATTGGTCGAATAAACTCAATCAAGATGGTCTCTCTCCCTAGATTTCTTTATCTCTGTCAAAACCTTCCTTCAGTATATTTCTCACATCAGCTTTTTTCAAGGAATTGGATACAATCATCTTATCTTATGTTTGGAACTATAAAAATCATCGGATTTCTAAATCCCACTTGCAAAAGCCTAAACTGGAAGGTGGGCTGGGCCTGCCATCGTTCAAGCATTATTACTGGGCCGCCAATGTCAGATCACTAATGTTTTGGTCACATGCTGCCGTGGATAATGTGGCATTTGAGGCCCCCTTGTGGTTGCACATGGAATCTGACTCTGTCACTAACTCTTCTTTGCCCGCCCTGCTGTACAATAAATTGGATGACTTGAAAATTCTGAAATGTTTAAGCTTTACAATAAGAAATTCGGTTAAAATTTTGAATCAGGTACGGGCATTTTTGCATTTACCCGAGACCTCAGCAGATACACCAATTTGCTATAACCGTTCATTTTTACCCCCATGGTCAGATAAAACTTTCCACGTCTGGAGGGAGAGGGGTTTGGTATCCATTGGGGACTTGTATATTAAGGGGAGTTTAGCGTCATTTAGTTTGCTTAGAGAAAAATTTGGTCTTCCACATTCACATTTTTTTTTCGATATCTACAAATCAGACATTATGTTCAATCCATAGTTTATGAATCTGGTGCAGTTCCAGGAAAACATGTCTTCTTTGATCTTATTAAGAACCCCCCTCGCTCCAGGCACCTAGTCTCTAAATTTGTGAATATGTTTGACAGTGTTTTCACTGCCTCTTCTGAAACGATCAGGACAGCTTGGGAGGAGGAGTTGGGAATTGAATTGTCTGGAGGCATTTGTGACAGAAGTCTATCAGCAGTTAAGGATTGCTCGGTCAATAGTAGACACCAGCTGATCCAATATAAAGTGGTTCACCGCCTTCATTACTCAAAGCACCGACTGCATAAAATTTATCCTTCTATTTCATCACTGTGTGACAGATGTCAAATATCAGTGGGTACATTGTCCCATGCTTTTTGGTTCTGTCCCTTGCTTTTTGACTTATGGTCTAGAGTGTTTGATTGGTATTCTACAGCTTATCAAATCACTCTTCCCCTGGATGCAATTCTCGCTATCTTCGGCTGTTCCCAACTTACTCAACGTTTTTACAAATCTAAACAACAGTCATTGATGTTGGGCATGACTGTTGCCAAGAGACTTATTTTGAAGGAGTGGAAAGCCACTTCCTCTCCATCTTTTCGTCAATGGTTGATGGACATGATGAACGTTATACATATGGAAAGACTCAGGTATATAAGAAACAACTTATTCCAAAAATTTTCTGATATTTGGGGTCCCTTTATCACTCACTTTGACAATTGCAAGGCCTAAAGGTTTGAGTTAAGTCAATGTTAATGAATGGGCACCTATGACCACCTGGTGACACAACAGCGCGACACTGGCAGATTTACTATACACTACCGTTCAAAAGTTTGGGGTCACCCAGACAATTATTTTGTGTTTTCCATGAAAAGTCACACTTATTTACCACCATGAGTTGTAAAATGAGTAGAAAATATAGTCAAGACATTGACAAGGTTAGAAATAATGATTTGTATTTGAAATAATAATTTTTTCCAGATACTCAACCTGCTTAAAGGAAGGTCAGTTTTATAGCTTCTCTAACCAACTAAACTGTTTTCAGCTGTGCTAACATGATTGCACAAGGGTTTTCTAATCATCCATTAGCCTTCTGACGCAATGAGCAAACACATTGTACCATTAGAACACTGGAGTGATAGTTGCTGGAAATGGGCCTCTATACACCTATGTAGATATTGCACCAAAAACCAGACATTTGCAGCTAGAATAGTCGTTTACCACATTAGCAATGTACATTAGATATTAGAGTGTATTTCTGATTAGTTTAAAGTTATCTTCATAGAAAAAAACAGTGCTTTTCTTTCAAAAATAAGGAAATTTCTAAGTGGCCCCACACTTTTGAACGGTAGTGTATATATATGTAATTTGTATACTGTATGTGTATGTGTATATACACGTGGACAAAATTGTTGGTACCCCTCTGTTAATGAAAGAAAAACCCACAATGGTCACAGAAATAACTTGAATCTGACAAAAGTGGTAATAAATAAAAATTCTATGAAGATTAACCAATGAAAATCAGACAATGCTTTTGAATTGTGGTTCAGCAGAATTATTTTAAAAAACAAACTCATGAAACAGGCCTGGACAAAAATGATGGTACCCCTAGAAAAGATTGAAAATAATGTGACCATAGGGACATGTTCAACCAAGATGTGTCCTTTAATTAACATCACAGGTGTCTACAAACTTGTAATCAGTCAGTCGGCATATTTAAAGGGTGACAAGTAGTCACTGTGCTGTTTGGTGACATGGTGTGTACCACACTAAACATGGACCAGAGGAAGCAAAGGAGAGAATTGTCTTAGGAGATTAGAAAGAAAATTATAGACAAGCATGTTAAAGGTAAATGCTGTAAGACCATCTCCAAGCAGCTTGATGTTCCTATGACTACAGTTGCACATATTATTCAGAAATATAAGATTCACGGGACTGTAGCCAACCTCCCTGGACATGGCCGCAGGAGGAAACTTGATGAAAAATGGAAGAGACGGATAATACGAATGGTAACAAAAGAGCCCAGAACAACCTCTAAACACATTCATGGTGAACTCCAAGGTCAAAGTACATCAGTGTCAGATCGCACCATCCGTCGTTGTTTGAGCCAAAGTGGACTTCATGGGAGACGACCAAGAAGGACACCACTGTTGAAAACAAATCATAAAAAGCCAGACTGGAATTTGCCAAACTGCATGTTGACAAGCCACAAAGCTTCTGGGAGAATGTCCTATGGACAGACGAGACAAAACTGGAAGTTTTTGGCAAGGCACATCAGCTCTATGTTCACAGATGTAAAAGTGAAGCATACCAAGAAAAGAACACTGTCCCTACTGTGAAATACGGAGGAGGTTCTGTTATGTTCTGGGGCTGCTTTGCTGCATCTGGCACAGGGTGTCTTGAATCTGTGCAGGGTACAATGAAATCTCAAGACTATCAAGGTATTCTAGAGAGAAATGTGTTGCCCAGTGTCAGACAGTTTGGTCTCAGTCGCAGGTCATGGGTCTTGCAACAGGATAATGAGCCAAAACACACAGCTAAAAACACCCAAAAATGGCTAAGAGCGAAACATTGGACTATTCTAAAGTGGCCTTCTATGAGCCCTGATCTAAATCCTATTGAACATCTGTGGAAGGAGCTGAAACATGCCGTCTGGAGAAGGCACCCTTCAAACCTGAGACAACTGGGGCAGTTTGCTCATGAGGAGTGGACCAAAATACCTGCTGAGAGGTGCAGAAGTCTCATTGACAGTTACAGAAATCGTTTAGCAGTGATTGCCTCAAAAGGTTGTGCAACAAAATATTAAGATAAGGGTACCATCATTTTTGTCCAGGCCTGTTTCATGAGTTTGTTTTTTAAAATAATTCTGTTGAACCACAATTCAAAAGCATTGTCTGATTTTCATTGGTTAATTTTCATAGAATTTTATTACCACTTCTGTCAGATTCAAGTTATTTCTGTGACCATTGTAGGTTTTTCTTTCATTAACAGAGGGGTACCAACAATTTTGTCCACAGCTGTATATAAAGTATACATATGAGCCTGTTAAAATGTGTAAATAAAATATTTAAAAAAAATTAAAAAAAAGATCAAAGGCAGGAATCACCATGGTTACTGTTGCCATGGTAACCATGTCAGAGATCAAAGGTAGGAATACAGAAATGCTTGCTTACACTTGCTTTCTATGGGCATGCAGAAATATTTGCTTATACTTGGTTTCTACAGGCATGCACGGATACGTATGCATTGGCATGCACAGGCATGCACGAGTAATTTTAAAGTCTCAAAACTTTCAAAGGTGCAAAACAGAAAAAGCCACACAATTACAAGGAAAAAAAAACATCACAAACATCACTATATAATTCAAGAAATCTCTGTCACAATGTTATGATGTGACGATGTCACAACCATAGGACTCGCTAAAAAATTATAGGCTTCGCCTATGATGTCTATATGACATCATATAGACACCATAGTATAATTAATCTCTGCGTGTCTGACACAATTATAGGACTTGCTAAAAGATCATGGGACTCACTTTGACATCAGCAAAGATCAAAGGCAGCCTTCACTCACGATCATAGGACTCGCTATGACATCATCAAAGATCATAGGACTCGCTATATCACGATCATAGGACTTGCTAAAAGATCATAGGACTAGCTAAAATACCATAGGAATCGCTATCAAAGATCAAAGCAGGCTTCACTCACGATCATAGGACTGTCATATAGACATCATAGGCACATCATATGCTCAGTGATGCCTGATGTCATAGCTGACATCATCAAACCCTGTCTGTCATGATGTCACGATGTCACAATCATAGGACTCGCTAAAAGATCATAGGACTCGCTATGAGATCACCGGACTTGCTATGACATCATCAAAGATCACAGGCAGGCATCACTCACGGTCATAGGATTCACTACGACATCATCAAAGATCAAAGGCAGCCATCACAGATCAAAGACAGTCATCACTGAAGGAGTGGTGACGTTATAGATCAAAGGCAGGTTTCACCATGGTTACTGTTGCCATGGAAACAGTAACTTTCTTCGGGTATGCAGGTTGCCAACCGCCAATCAAATCTGAAAGAAGAAGGAATGATTGCTTACACTTGCTTTCTATGGGTATGCACAGGTATGCACTAGTATGTATACAATCAAAGCTTCAACTTTACCAGAATCATCATCATCTTCTTTCAGCTGCTTTATTGGTCGTCACAGCAGATCATCTGTCTCCGAGAGTGATGATATAGAGTGTAGTCAGTGGCAGTAATGCACTTGTAGGCTGGTTGCCAACCGCCAATCAAATTTAAAAGAAGAAGAAGAATCATCTTTCTCCGTCTCACCTTATCCCTTGCATCTTCCTCTAACACCAACCCTCTCCATGTTTTCCTTCACTATATCCATGGATCTCCTCTGTGGTCTTCCTCTTTTCCTCCTGCCTGGCAGCTCCACCTTCTACATCCTTTGTCCAGTATATCCACTATCCCTCCTCTGCACATGTCCAAACCATCTTATCCTTGCCTCTTACTTTATCACCAAACCACTCTACCTGAGCTGTTCCTCTGATATACTCATTTCTAAACCTGTCCTTCCTAGTCACTCCCAATGAAAATCTCTTCAACCTTCAAATTTACTAGAATAACATAACAAATTTATAGGGACAAATATCCATTTATTTAAAATATATACTAAACTCACAAGAGAAAAAAATACAAAATTACAAAAACAACCTTGAATTTAAAAGATAAAAGTTACAGATTCATGGCAAAAGTTGTAAATTTACGAGGAAAAAATTCACATATGTACAATTCATCATCATCATCATCATCATAGTAGTCTGTCGGGGGCGACAATGACTGTTTCATTTAAGTCTGATCAGATTGTTCCACGCAACTCTGTAATTCGCCTTCCGCTGCCAGTCATTGAAAATGTAAACACAGGGAGTTATTTAAAAGATTTAGGCTGCGTGTCCACCAAACGCTTTTTTTGTCGCCCAATCGCCCTGAGCATTTTTTTTTTTTCCAGCGTTTGTGCGCTGCACTCTGGGGGAAAAAAGTCTGTGCCCCGCTTCCCAGCAACAGCTTGTCACTCTCAGCTCACCACTTCTGCGTTGCCCATCGAGACTTTTTTAATAGCAGTATCAACAGTCTCTAAATAATGTACAGGAAACACATTCTGGCATTTGCGGCAGCTCTGGGTGACAAATTTGATGAAACGGAAAAGAAAATCAAGAGTCTGGATACATGACATCAACAGGTCGAGAAATCGGCTGGGAGAGTACCACCGTCTTGTGCAGGAGTTGTGACTTGGTGGTGCCCATTTCAAAGAGTATTTTAGATTGACTAGGAGTCAGTTTTAAAATTTTGATCATGATAGCCTTTTAGCATCAGATCAAACAATACCGGATTGTCTGATACAGCGAATATCAGCCTCTCCTCCGCAATCATATTGTGACGTTGTGAGGGTTCACACAAGAAAGGAGAGATGACTGTTACGAAACAGGCTTTATTTAAAACACACTTCCTCAACACAGACAGGAGGGGAGGTCATTCACACAGACCTCTGTCTCACTAAGGGTGACACTGTGGTGCACATATGTGGGTTTCATATGCTTCACATGTATATGTGAAGCATATAACACAAATGCATGATCAGTCACTGCTCTGACTCTTCTTATAACACTGCTGTGTCATTATAATGACACAGCAATAACACTTCAGAACACACGAATGATAACACCCTTTGAATCCTCCACTGCCAAAGCATGCCGGGAGAATCCCCGCCCCCTTAACACAGCCCCAACGTTACACTGTGCCCCCCTGGACTGGTTTCTGTCCCCAGAATAATAAAAGTCCAGCTCAAAAGTCTAACACAAATCCATCCAGGTGTCGGGGCGGCCTCCATTGTCGACGACCAGCACGCACAGGCCCGCTAGTGTTCATCTGTGCCTTGGTCGGAGTATCTGGTCGGGGTGAAGGCTCCAGCTCAACCACCCGCGGGGCGGATGGCTGGTACGGGGCGAGACGGTCACGGTGGAGGACCACGACCTGGTCCCTTTTCTGCAGCCTTACCCTGTACACCACATCCGACAGTCGCTGGAGGACCTCGCACGGTCCCGACCAATGGCTCGCCAGTTTTGGTGACAGTCCCCTTTTTCGCTCCGGGCAGAAAACCTGGACTTGATCTCCTGGTGCAAAGTCCCTCCCCTGGCAGCGGAAGTCATATGCCCGCTTCTGCCGGCTCCCCGCTGCTGCCAGGGCCTCCCGAGCCAGTCCGTGCACCATGTGGAGGAGATCTTTCAAGCAAAATAAATAATCCAACCCCGGTTTGCCCTCCACCTCCGGCTCCGGGGGGGTGGGTACCAAATCCACCAGTGTGCACAGCTCACGTCCAAACATCAGTGCTGCAGGAGTGCACCGGGTGGACTCTTGTGCTGCCGTCCGGTACGCCCACAGAACAAAGGGCAAATGCAGGTGGTAAGGGTCCGGTTGAACCGTTCGACCAGGCTGTTGCTCTGTGGGTGCAGTGGGGTGGTCCGGGTCTTCTGGATGCCCAGCCGCTTGCAGACCTCCCCGAAGATCTCTGCCTCAAAGTCCCAACCCTGATCGCTGTGCAGCTCCTCTGGTGCACCAAACTGACAGAACATCTCATCCACCAATTTTGATGCTGTGGTGGTGGCACTCTGATCAGGGACCACGTACGCCTCTGGCCATTTGGTGAAATAATCCATTGCGACCAGCACGTAGCAGTTCCCCTGGTCCGTGGTCGAGAAAGGGCCCAGAATGTCCACTCCTACCTGCTCCATTGGTGCTCCCACCCGGCACTGCTGCAAGGGGGCGTGGGATCGCTGAGTGGCCCCTTCTGAGCCGTGCAGGTGTTGCAGCGATGGACATGGAGCTCTACATCCTGGTGACATCCGGGCCAGTAGAACCGGGCTCGAAGACGCTGCAGAGTCTTTGTCACCCCGAAGTGGCCCGCCCCCACCGCCCCGTGGACCAGCTGGAGTATGCTGGGCCGGAGCCGCCAGGGAACCAGCAGCTGCCAGACGTGACGCTGCCCAGCTGGAGTCTGCCACTACCAATACACAACACCCTCGTGACAGCGGAGATTGGCCCACTGGGAGTGTAGGGCCTTGGTCTCTGGGTCCAGCACAGACACAGCCTCCCAGGCGGGCCACTGCCGAACCTGGGAAATGACTGGATCTCTGTTCTGCTCGCTCTGCAGCTGCTGCGCACCGAGGGCCTCTGTGACATCATCGCTGGGGAGAGCTGCCTGATTATCCAAGGAGGAGCTGTGTGCCGCTGTGTTATTCCTGCTCACAGCAGTCCGGAGAGCAGACACACAGACAGAGATTATAGAGTGGGACCAGAGGAATTATATATAGAGTGATGATATATGTTGGTGGCAGTGCGGCCGAGGGCAGATATACAAAGATATATAGTGATGATAGTCAAGTCAGTGGCGGTAATGCACCTGTAAGCTGGTTGCCACCAATCAAATCTAAAAGAAGAACAAGAGTGAACAAGAAGTGATGGAGATGGAAGAAGTGATGACCTAAAGAACATAGAGTGGGACTGGCTAGAGTGTTATACACATCATGTAGACATGGAAATCTTACTAGTAGAAGAAGAAGAAGAAGGAGAAGAAGAAGAAGAAGAAGAAGAAGAAGAAGAAGAAGAAGAAGAAGATTGTTCAAAACTCCTTATACAAAGATATAGAGTGAAGAAGACGAAGAAGAGGTTGCCAATCGAGAAGAATTCTAACTTTTGATACATAGAGTGATGTTCACTGAGTGAAGTATGTGGCGGTAAGGACTACAGCTCCTGACCAGATAGAGTGATGATATAGAGTGAAGTACATGGCGGTAAGGCACCTGTAAGCTGGTTGCCAACCACCAATCAAATCTAAAAGAAGAAGAAGAAGAGAATTTCCAACGAGCTGGTTTCTGTGGCCAGAAGATATAAAGAGTGATGATATATAGAGTGATATAGACCAAGATATACAAAGATATAGAGTGATGATAAGTCAGTGGCAGTAGTTGCTGGCTGGGAATCCGGCTACGGCCAAGACGGATAATTTTTTCACACATGAGTAGTTCAGAACTCCTTAAAAGAACTCCTTACACAAAGATATAGAGTGATGATAATCAAGTCAGTGGCGGTAATGCACCTGTGGGCTGGTTGCCAACCGCCAATCAAATCTAAAAGAAGAAGAAGAAGAAGTCAGTGGTGGTAATGCATCTGTAAGCTGGTTGCCAACCACCAATCAAATCTTAAAGAAGAAGAAGAAAAAAATCATTGGAAAGATGAAGGGAAATTTGGAAGGATTGTGCAGGCGAAACCAGGGATAGCCGAGGATAACTGGGGAAGAAGAGATCGGCAGCACATACAACCTCAGTTCCTCCCGGTGATTGCCCGATGTTATAACAGACACAGGAACAGTCCGATGGGAAACCACCACGAAAGGGGCTTTAGAGAGGGTGATCAGTTTTAGGGGGGTCGCCAACAACTGAACGGGGAGTCCCAACTGGGTTGCCAGTTCCCCAGAGATAAAGCTCTGCTCGGCCCCGGAGTCTATGAGTGCGTGCGTAGGAAATTCCTTATGTTTATAACAAAAACGGATGGGAATCTGGAAGTTAGAGAGGAGATTTAATCGAGGTGAGTCCGTGAGTCCCCCTACAGCGACGCATGGACTCCCCCTTTTGGCCGTACAGGACATACCTCAACCTCATGCTCCTCACTCCCACAATAAACACATTAAGCCTAACTCCCGGCGTCGCTGTCTCTCAGCAGCAGACAACTTAGCTCAACCTGTCAACATAGGTTCCGGCTCATCCAGGGAATCGGCTGGAGGTAGCGCCAATGGGGGGGGGGGGCTGCAGGGAATGGCGAAACTGGCTACAAGAGTGACCGGAAGTCCTACGCTCAGCCGCCCGCTCCCTCAGTCTGTTGTCAAGGCTAATCGCCAGTGATATTAACTCGGTTAAGTTGGAGGGCTTGTCTAAGCGGTCTAGCTCATCCCGCAAGCTAGGACTAAGGCTTCTGATGAAGATGCTATATAATGAGGCATCCTCCCACCCCACCTCTGTAGCCACGACCCGGAAGTCCACGGTGTAATCGGCAACTGCCCTAGCCCCCTGCTTCAAATTCAACAACCGGGAGGAAAGCACAGTATCCCGGTCGGAGTGGCTGAATACCTCCTTAAACTCACTAACAAACTGCGAGTAGGTGAGAGAAGCATAGCTAGCCCTAGCCATGATGGCGTAAGCCCACGCTAAAGCTCGCCCTTCCAACAAGTTAATCACATACCCTATTCGGCTATGGTCAGAAAGAAAATCCCCCGGCATCTGCTGAAAAACAATGTCGCACTGCAACAAGAATCCCCTAGCCTCTCCTAATTTTCCACAAAAACGGATGGGAGTGGGTACGGGAGTTAGTCGTGTTGGGGAGCCGGATGTAACCTGGTTACTAGCAGAGCTAACAGGGGCGGGGCAGCTAGCTGGAGCTGGAGGGAAACCCTGTGGGTTAGCCAGGCAATCCAACAGATCCGTAACTCGAGCTAGCTGTGTTAGCATGGCTTGCTACTGATAGGCTAACTGGTCAAGCCGAGCTTCTAAGTTGTTTACCTTACGCGCTAATGCGCTGTCTGCTGGGTCATTCTGGGGGAGTCGTACTGACATGGTTTTTGACCCAAGAAGCAGACACGACTCAGGATTAACACAATTAACCTTTTATTTACAATTATGTGAGTGTGTGGATGCGTGTATGAGAATCTGTGGTGAGTGTAGTGTGTGGAGAAGCAGCTTGGGGTGAGCAGAGCACCGTTCGACCTGGCAACCCTAAGGACAGGAGAGGGACAATTAAGGCACTTTTCCATTTGGAACAGTTTGGCCTCATTTGGCCCCCTTTGCACTGTTCGGCCTCCTTTGTCCGCTTTTCCTTTTGGCACCCAATGGCCTCACAGTTCCGTTATTTTGGAACTGTTCCACTTTTATCGGCACCGATAAAAGTAGGTCCGAAGGGTACCGGCACGGTTTCGTCACGCCACTGCTGGCCATTCATTGGTCTGGGCGTAGCGTCATGAGAGTGGGCGTTACGCTGACTTTCGAGAATTGCTTGCTGGTCGCCATTTGCAATTTTTCATCAGTGAGCCCGCGAACAAGTGATATTATAAACCACAACGATAGAATGGCTTAACAGAAATCAGCAGAAATATAACACCGCGGTCCAGCAGAGTTTCCTGTGCGTTTTGGCTGATGAGAGAATGCAGAGGGAAGCAGACTGAGCTTGCAGTGGGGCGCACAAGCAGGCCCACCACAAAATACACGGAGACACACCGGGAATTAGACCTAGCCACCCAAATTGAATTGAATGTATAGCCGCGACGCACCCAACTTCAGCAGTTGAAGCCGTGATATTGTGATATACAGGACGGTGAGTGATGTGATATTCATGCTTTATGTTATTTTTTCCAACAGTGGAAAGTTCACTTAGGACAGACGAAAACTTAATCGTGTTTAAACGATGACCTAGCTTAATGCTATGTCCGTCCTTGTATGTTGCTTTTTTGTGTTGACAATATCTGATGAAATAAGCTAGTTGTAATCCTGGTTAAAAAGTTTATTTTATTTATTTATTTTTTTTTTTTTTTACATGTTGCACTTTCGTGCTGTGCATGTACTTAATTTGTGTGTATTTCATTGTAGAGTCCAAACAGGATCTGCTCAGAATGGCGACGTTTTGACACCAATGTATTGTGACAGGTAAACAACACATCATATTTATAGTCAAATCTTTTGCTTTTTAAAGCGAGGTAGTCGGATACGCAAAAGCCGATGGTGTATAGAACACGTATATTAGGATGTGAAATGTCGGCATCGAAACTGCTCCCATTTAGCTGTAATTAATATTCAAAAATGATATTTTCGGGAGGAAAGAATTCAATTTAAACAGCCAAGGACCAAAAAATGTACATTTGCTCATGGACCAGGTCATTCACACTTGCAGACAATCGCGCTATATGTGTCTGTAGGATTTTCTTTCCATGCACGCAAAAAAAGCATTTTTTTCCCGGATCCGACTACTTTGCTTTAAGTTAAAGTTTAGGTAAAGTGCCAAATTTAAAGTAGCACAATTTCCACTTAATATGAAATGGACTGAATTGAGATTTATTTGTGTGAATATTAATTACAGAGTAATTGAAAATGAATGGCACATCCAATAATAGCCACCATAAAATAAACCACTTGTTTATTTATTTTTATCAGATCACTTCTGTGATCCTTTATGAGTTATAGTCATAATAGTGTATCTTGCACCTTGGGGAATGGGAGATGTTCAGTCACCATTAGAATTTAGTTTATATGTGTATAGTATTTCATCGTTAAACTCATTCAGTAATAGAACACATTACAAATATTTGAGACCCATTGTAGTGCTTCCTTTCATATTTTAGCAATACAAGCACAAAACACCACCCACACTTGAAACGAGGGCGACCCAGCTGTAGCTAAACTTTATTGATAACGTTATTTCACACCATCACAACAACTCAGTATCTAAACTCAGTGTAAATGGTGTAGAGATTGAAAGGGTATCCAAAATGAAAATCCTTGGTGTAATAATTGATAATAAACTGTGTTGGAAGTCACATATTAATTATATTAAAGATAAAATATGCAAATCAGTCACAATACTGTGCAGAGTGAAATATTTGCTGAATCAACCCACACTATAGACTTTGTATCATTCATTAATGCTCCCATACATAACATCCATCCATCCATCTTCTACCACTTTTCCAGAGGTCTGGGTTGCAGAGGCAGCAGTTCAAGCAGAGAAGCCCAGACTTCCCTCTCCTCAGCCACCTGCTCCAGATCTTCAGAGAGGATACCAAGGTGTTCCCAGACCCACTGGGAGATGTTGTCTCTCCAGTGAGTTCTGGGTCTGCCCTGGGGTCTGAGAACTACTACCAAGCAACACTGTGTTTCAGTGCAGGGAGTTAGACTGTGGAACGCTTTTGGACCTGAATTAAAATCATGTACAAAGCTTGGACAATTTAAACAAAAACTAAAGGAATAAATACTCCAAACATACACACGTGGACAAAATTGTTGGTACCCCTCTGTTAATGAAAGAAAAACCCACAATGGTCACAGCACAGTGACTACTTGTCACCCTTTAAATAGGCCGATTGATTACAAGTTTGTAGACACCTGTGATGTTAATTAGAGGACACATCTTGGTTGAACATGTCCCTATGATCATGTTCATGTCCCTATGGCCCATTTTCAATCTTTTCTAGGAGTACCATCATTTTTGTCCAGGTCTGTTTCATGAGTTTGTTTTTTAAAATAATTCTGTTGAACCACAATTCAAAAGCATTGTCTGATTTTCATTGGTTAATTTTCATAGAATTTTTATTTATTACCACTTTTGTCAGATTCAAGTTATTTCTGTGATCATTGTGGGTTTTTCTTCGATTAACAGAGGGGTACCAACAATTTTGTCCACGGCTGTATATACAAAACGACATGTAAAATCACACAAGGATTATCATATCCAGTCTGTGTGCTGTTGCTTATTTTTTGTCACGTTTTGTCTTGGCTTTGTTCTGATTTGTAATCACTCTTATTTTATTTTATTTTTGAATTCTTAGCTAGAAGATGGGTGGGCAATATAAGCTGCGGCTTCAGCCATCACCCATTTCTGATAAGTTATGTTGAACTGAATAATCCGAGGAGTTCCTGTTTAATTTGACCTTATTGGATTTTTCCCCCTTTGTTCTATTATTCTGTTCCTTTCTTTTAATCTAATTATCCAAAATAAAGATTCATTCATTTCTCAAATATGTTTTAAACTTTCTTTAATTATCCACCACCCATTTCTGTCTTTCATCTAGGCAAGGGGAAAACGATCCACCCAAACCGGACCTTGCCTCACTATTTACAGAGATGCAGGCTGAAGATCTGCTGAACCGGAACCAGTACGAGGGGCCGACCAGTTGCTTCTCAGTGAGGCAGTGTGGCGGGTGCGTTACCCATTCCAGTTTCTTTTTTTTACAGTTTGAATTTTGCACATTCTAAATAATCTGTAATTTGCTGCTGATTGGAATAAACAATTTAGTGATTTATGTGTTTGCATCATGATTTTCTATTTTGTCTGTTCAGACACCGGTGGGAAAAGAGTCAAAAGTACAAACCATTTATCAGTGACTTTGAAAATAATGGCTCATTTTTAAGAAAAGTAACCAAAACAATCATTTGCTGAAGACTTTAAAACAAAATAGAGACATCTGCAAAAGTACAAAGGTTTATTGTCAAAATTCCCAGGGCAATACTACATGAATACATGTATAGCTCACTGTTGATGTAGAGAATATATATTTATACAGTATCTACATGTAGTCAGCAATACTCAATATGATATATTTCCAGTTAATCCACGTATTTCTCCATGTAACCTTGGGACTGCTTTATTTTAATTACTTCTAATCCTAGATCCATTTGTTTTGGCTTAAAATGCATCATAATTGCTAAATATATCTTATGCCTACCTCAGTACTGTTTACCTGTTGAAATATATATTTAACGGCTCATATGGCACCTGATCCATGTTTTGTCACGACACCACTGGTTGGAGCAGATAAATTCCATGACGTCTCAACAGTCTCTCCATGATTTTGACACAGATCAGAGCAATTTATTTCACAGGAAGCTAAACATTTCTACAGACATTATAGCCACTTCGCGTTCGTGAACTTCGGGTCACATCACTGTGATGAACATTAATGCCGACCGTTTGAAGTGATATTTTTGCCAGAAGAGAGCCATCTGAAACACACACACAGAATACAGATTATAGGACCTAATATCGATAACTTGCCGACATTACAATGTTGTACGGTGGACTTAAAAGCAAAGTAGCTTTAGCAATCATTAGCTTACCGTCATACATAATGTAGTTCGCATCCTCATGGCTTCTAAATGCTCCAGTACCTTTCCAGAGTGTGTCGTATTGCGGGTTTGCCTTCTGTTCTCCGTTTTTGCCTTTATTCTGGCAAAAACAGCCAGAGAACGCAGATGCCTCGTATCCTGCCAACTTGTGTTTTGCGTAACGTTACGCTTGATTTACGCCAGTTACGTTTGTTTTACGTAGCGGGAGGGAGAGGGTTGCGCCGCCTCCCTTTTAACTATTTCCCACCCACTTCAAATGACACCTAGTGCAGTAGAAAAACATGCGAGCCGAACTGTACCGTGCGAAAGGAGGCCAAACGGGGCCAAACTGTTCCAAATGGAAAAGCGCCTTTAGAGACAGTCCAGGCAGAGGAAGCACCTGTAAACACAATTCTTACTGTCTGCAGTGTAGGAGTAGCACACAGGTTAGCTCGACGGCCCAGGCCAGGAAGACAGTGTCAGTCGCCCCGTAGGCAGGCAGGTGAACAGAGCAGGGAGGTCCGCCGCCAAGGTTACACTGCCTGTGCACAGGGGAAGTAGAAGGGTGAGAGGAAAGGTTTGCAGGCTTACTCGGCTGCCGGGAGGTGAGACGTCCGAAGGCTAGCAGTAGCACTGGAGAGAAGACGAGGCTGGAATCTCAGCGTACAGTTGGCGAGTACAGATCCCTTGGAAAGGAAGCAGACGACTCCGCACTGATCTCTGGGTCTCACAGAATATATAGGCAGAGCCAGATAGCAGACAAGTGTGTGCGCAGGTGTGCCTAATTGGCGGCCATGACAAAATTATTGAGGCAAAAATGCATGTGGAAGAAAAAAGATACTAGTTTATGACACAAAAGTCACAAATTCAAGAAAAAAAGTCAATCCATGAGCAAAAATTTTTCACAGTTTCAAATTTCATAAAGTTTCTTAAAAAGTCTATAGTTAAAAAAAGAATAAAAAGAATAAATAAGAAAAAGAAATAAGAAAAAGTAGGTAATTTATGAGACCTCTGCAAATTCACATAAAAAAATTCCACATTTTCAATTAAAAAACATCTCTTAATTTAGATAGCTGACATAATGTCTGGCCCAGGAAACATGCACGCAGGCTCAGGATAGATTTAACAGCTTTATTCAACAAGCAGGTGTGTCTGAATGGATGTATGCGGTATGTGTATGTGTTGGGGTGAACGCCGATGTGCAGGAAGCAGAGCAGCACGCCGTACAGCCGGACAACCCTATGGAGAGAGAGCAGAGGACAAGGGTAATGGGCACCACACCTGGACAGGGATAATGAGTCTGAGTGTTGCTTACTTGTGGGTACAGGTGGCTGGCGTTGGCAAGGGGAGAGCCCGGGAGACAGCGTACTGCAGAGCCTGCGTAGATGGTGAAGATGGGTCGGCGATGATGGGGGAAATCCGCCGCCGGGGAATCCACCTGTGCACAGGGGTGAAGAACTTGGAGAAAGGTAAGGGATGCTTACGCGTAGTTGAAGTCTTACTGGTGATCAGAGGTTGATTCACGAGCTACGAAGTGCCGATGGGAACAGACGGCTCCAGACCGCAGCACTGGGCCGAGTGGGCTAAATAGCCCGCTGCTGACGAGGCGCAGGTGTGCGCGCAGGTGGAGCCGCTGATGAGTGGCGAGTCGTGACAGCGACTCTAGCAGCGCCTCCTGGCGCTGGTTTGTCGGGATGCGCCCGGTGGAACTCCGTGATGAGACTCCTGTCCAACACCAAAGCGGAGCGCACCCAGGACCTCCACTCAGGACCGAATCCCTCCCAGTCCACCAAGTACTGCAGCCCGCGACCTCGGCGCCGGGAGTCCAAGATGGAGGCGACTCTCCAGGCCGGGTGGCCGTCAATCATCATAGGCGCGGGCGGCGCTGCGGGCGGGGGGCAGAGAGGGTCGGAGACATAGGGCTTAATTTTGGAAACGTGGAAGGTGGGACAAATGCGGAGGGAGGGGGGGAGGGCCAGACGCACAGCCACCGGGTTAACAATTTTAGAAATGGTGTGGGAGCCAATGAAGCATGGGGCCAACTTCCTCTTTTCTCCCTTAAGGTGGATATCTTGAGCGGCCAACCAGACCTGTTGACCCACCTGGTAGGCAGGGGCCGGTCTCCTGTGGCGATTAGCTGTGGTGCTGTTGCGCGCCGCCGTGCGTAAGAGCGCGTCACGTGTCTTGGTCCACAGAGCCCGACACCATCTCAGGTGCGCCTGGATGGAAGGAACCGCCAGCTCCGCCTCCTGCTCCGGAAACAAAGGTGGATCATAACCCAAGGATGCCTTGAAGGGGGACATCCCTGTGGCAGAAGACCGAGCTGTGTTGTGGGCGTACTCTACCCAAGACAGGTGCGTGCTCCAGGAGGACGGTTTAGAGGAAGTGACACAGTATAGGGCAGCTTCCAGCTCCTGGTTGGCCCGTTCGCACTGCCCGTTGGATTGCGGGTGGTGACCGGAGGAGAGGCTAACTGTGACCCCCAGGGCGTTGCAAAAACACTTCCACACCTCAGAGAAAAACTGGGGCCCCCGATCGGAGACGATGTCCACCGGTATCCCGTGTAGCCTGATCACGTGCTGAACCAGGAGGTCCGCTGTCTGCCGTGCCGTTGGAAGACCCTGAAGTGGCACGAAGTGGGCGGCCTTGGAAAATCGATCCACGATGGTCAACACGGCGTTATAGGAGTTAGAGGTTGGGAGACCGGTGACGAAGTTGAGGGCTATGTGGGACCAGGGTCTGCCAGGGGTCGGCAGGGGCTGGAGCAAACCCGCGGGGGGAGAATTTCCTGACTTGGCGGTGGCACACACAGGGCATGCCCGGACGTAGTTGGCGGCATCCTTCTGCAGACCTGGCCACCAGAAGGAACGCTGGAGGAGATCCACTAGCAGGGATACACCAGGGTGACAGGCGAGTTTGGAGGTGTGAACCCAATGGATGACCTCCCCCCAGACAGAAGATGGAACGAATAGCCTTCCCTCCGGTCCGCCACCAGGGTCCGGTTCGGTCTCCTGCGCCCTCTGGATCTTGTCCCTGATGGACCAGGAAATTGCCCCTACCACACATGAGCTGGGCAGGATGGTATGGCCCGGCTCCTCTGACGTCTCAGGGGCGAACTGCCTGGAGAGGGCATTGGGTAGGCCGTTCTTAGAGCCAGGGCGATAGGTAATGGTGAAGCGGAACCGGGCGAAGAACAGGGACCAGCGTGCCTGGTGGGCATTCAGACGTCTAGCAAATCGAAGATACTCCAAGTTCTTATGGTCCGTCAGCACCACGAATGGTAATACAGCCCCCTCCAGCCAGTGGCACCACTCCTGCAGGGCGAGCTTGATGGCGAGAAGCTCCCTGTCCCCGACGTTGTAATTCCGCTCGGCCAGGGACAGACGCCGTGAGAAGAAGGCGCAAGGTCGCTTGACCCCATCGGTGGGTGATCGCTGGGATAGCACCACCCCCACTCCCGTATCAGACGCGTCGACTTCCACCAGACACTGCAGAGCGGGGTCGACCTGGGTCAGGACCCGGGAGGAGGAGAACTCCGTCTTCAACGCCTGGAACACAGCAGCGACCTCTTCGGTCCAGCGGAAGGTGTTCTTGGGGGAAGTGAGACGGGTCAGCGGGGCAACGATGGCACCGAAGTTAGGCACAAAACGGCAGTAGAAATTGGCAAACCCAATGAATTGCTGGACCTGCTTCCTGGAGGTCGGCGTGGGCCATTCAACCACTGCTTTAACCTTCACGGGGTCAGGTAGGACCTGGTTGTGTGAGATAACAAACCTTAAGAAGGAGGTGGTCTTGGCGTAAAACTCACACTTCTCGGCTTTGACATACAACCTGTTTTCCAGCAGCCGCTGCAAGACCCACCTCACATGCACCTGATGTTCCTCTCATGACCTGGAGAAGATGAGGATGTCATCCAGGTACACGAACACGAAGAGGCCGAGGAAATCACGCAGGACGTCATTGATTAGGCGTTGAAATATGGCAGGGGCGTTGGTCAGTCCAAAGGGCATCACCAGGTACTCAAAATGCCCACTAGGCGTTCTAAAGGCTGTCTTCCACTCATCCCCCTCCCTGATCCGGACGAGATGGTATGCACTGCGAAGATCCAATTTGGTGAACCAGGTCGCCCCCTGCAGGGAGTGGAAGGCAGTGTCCATCAGTGGCAGGGTGTAACGGTCCTTCTCCGTGATGTCATTCAAGGCCCGGAAGTCGATACATGGGCGGAGAGACCCATCCTTCTTCAACACGAAGAAGAACCCTGCGCCGAACGGAGACGAGGAGGGGCGGATGATACCTGCGTTGAGTGACTCCTTGATATAACTGTCCATCGCTTCCCGCTCCGGTGCTGACAGGCTGTAAAGATGTCCCGACGGCAGGGGCGCCCCCGGGCGGAGGTTGATGGCACAGTCGTAGGGCCGGTGAGGAGGAAGCAACATCGCCCTGGACTTGCTGAAAACGAGACCCAGATCATGGAACTCCGAGGGCACCAGGGTGAGATCCGGAGGTGCGGCGTCCTTAACCGGGGGAGGAGAAGACGGGGCGCAGGCTGCGGATTGTAAGCAGGTGCACATGCAGAATGAACTCCAGGCGGCGATCTTTCCTGTCTGCCAATCCAGCACGGGGTTGTGCAGACGCAACCAGGGGTACCCAAGGATGACAGGCATCACAGAGGAAGACAGGACATAAAGGGTGAGATCCTCTCGGTGGTTACCCAAGATTATGACTGGGACTGGTTGCGTACGATGAGTCACTTGTCCGAGGGGCGCACGGGAAAGGGTGATCAGGCTGAGAGGAGCGGCCAGAGGGTGGCAGGGAATGCCCAATTGGGTTGCCAGGCTCTTTGAAATGAAGCTCTGCTCTGCTCCTGAGTCCACCAGTGCGTGTGTGAGATGCCCCGTGGCATTGTGACAGAATCGGATGGGCAAGGATAGACTTGTGAGGGGATTTGACCGGTTAGAGTCCGCGAGGCCCCCTGCAGTGACTCGCGGACCTCCCCGTTTGGCTTCTCCGGGCAATGCTCCACAGTGTGTTGATCTTCTCCGCAATACATGCAGAGGCCCAACTCCCAGCGGCGCTGTTTCTCCGTTAGGGGGAGCTTTGACCGACCAACCACCATCGCCTCCGATTCCTCGGAAGACTCCGGTGGAGGTAACGCCAGGGGGCGGCCTTGAGGCGTGCGGACGGGGCCTCCACGCGAGCAGCTGATGGACTTCCGCTCGGTAGACCGTTCATGCAGCCTGTTATCTAAACTAATGGTGGTGGAGATCAGCTCCGCAAGTGTCTCCGGAAGATCTCAACCAGCCAGCTCTTCCCTCAGACCAGAGCTGAGGCTGCGGAGGAAGATGCCACAGAATGCGGCCTCATCCCAGCCAACCTCCTCCGCTGCAACCCGGAAGTCGATAGCATAATCCGCCGCTGACCGGCTTCCCTGTTTGAGACCAAGGAGTGGGTCAGTTAGGACGCTATCGCGCCGGGAATGATCAAAGACCTCGAGAAAGCTCTGCACGAACTGGCTATAGGAGAGGTTCGCGTAACTGGGATTCGCCATAACGGCGTAAGCCCAAGTTAGCGCTCGCCCCTCCAGAAGATTACCGATGTAGCCAATTCGGCTGTGGTCTGAGGGGAAATCCCCGGGAACGCGCAGAAACACTGACTCACACTGCATAATAAACCCCCGCGCTCCGCCGAGCTTCCCGCTGAAGCGGGCGGGGGTTGGGATTGGTGTGAGTCGAGTTGGTGTCCCCGAGGTAGACTGACCAGGCACCGGAGCGGCAGGAGCTAGCCCACCCTGGCGAGCCGAAGGGAACGCCTGCTGGGGGTCCAAGCGGTCTAACCGGTGAGTTATGTTAACCAACTGGTTTAAAATCACCTGCTGTTGATGGGCTATTAAATCCACCCGAGCCTCGAGGGTGGAAAGACGGCGTGGAAGCCCGCTGTCTGCTGAGCCGCTTTGCTGGAGCCGTACTGACATAATGTCTGGGCCAGGAAACACGCACGCAGGCTCAGGATAGATTTAACAGCTTTATTCAACAAGCAGGTGTGTCTGAATGGATGTATGCAGTATGTGTATGTGTTGGGGGTGAACGCCGATGTGCAGGAAGCAGAGCAGCGCGCCGTACAGCCGGACAACCCTATGGAGAGAGAGCAGAGGACAAGGGTAACGGGCACCACACCTGGACAGGGATAATGAGTCTGAGTGTTGCTTACTTGTGGGTACAGGTGGCTGACGTTGGTAAGGGGAGAGCCCGGGAGACAGCGTACTGCAGAGCCTGTGTAGATGGTGAAGATGGGTCGGTGATGACGGGGGAAATGCGCCGCCGGGGAATCCATCTGTGCACAGGGGTGAAGAACTTGGAGAAAGGTAAGGGATGCTTACGCGTAGTTGAAGTCTTGCTGGTGATCAGAGGTTGATTCACGAGCTACGAAGTGCCGATGCGAACAGACGGCTCCAGACCGCAGCACTGGGCCGAGTGGGCTAAATAGCCCGCTGCTGACGAGGCGCAGGTGTGCGCGCAGCTGAAGCCGCTGATGATAAGATAAGATAAGATAAGATAAGATAAGCCTTTATTAGTCCCACAACGGGGAAATTCCAGGATTGCAACAGCACAGGGATAGCAACACTCAGAGCAACAATCAGAAGGCAAGAAAAAAAAAAAAACAAGCAAGCAAGAGCAGCTAATATACATATGTACATATTACTATAAAATATATACTGTATATACACACACACAGACACACAGTGCAGAGCATTGTAGCTGGATGGAATAAATATATGAATATATAAACACACAGTGCGGAGCATTGTAGCTAGATGGAATAAATATGTAAATATATAAACACCCACAGTACGGAGCATTGCAGCTAGGTGGAATAAATATGTAAATATATAAACACACACAGTGCGGCGCAATGTAGCTAGATGGAATAATATGTAGATATATAAACACACAGTGCGGAGCATTGTAGCTAGATGGAATAAATATATAGATATATAAATATAAACACACCCAGTGCGGAGCATTGTAGCTAGATGGAATAAATATGTAAATATATAAACACACACAGTGCAGAGCATTGTTGCTAGATGGGATGAAACAGCACAACCGTCTACTTAGTTATCCTACATGGTATGATTATGTGCCCATACATATTCTCACTCTCCATAGCGACCGGTATTTTCCTAGTTGTATGCCGGAGGGGACCATTGTGTAAGTCTATTGCATCTTTTGCATTCAAAAAACTATTAGTTTGTTACGTCTTTTTGCTATCTCTGCGAGCAGCCCTGCTTAGGTTGTACAGTCTGACAGCCGTTGGTAGGAAGGACCTGCGAAACCTCTCGGTTGTGCACCTGGGATGATGTAGTCTGCTGCTAAATGAGCTCCTCAGTGCATTCAGTATGTCCTGCATAGGGTGGGACTCGGACTCCAGCAGAGATGACAGTTTAGCCACCATCCTCCTCTCTCCTATCTCCTCCACCGGATCAAGGCGCTGCCCCAGGACAGAGCTAGCTTTCTTGATCAGTTTGTTCAGTCTCTTCCTATCGGCTGCAGTAATGCCACTGCCCCAGCAGACCACTCCAAAAGTGATGGCTGATGCCACCACCGTGTCATAGAATGTCTTCAGCAGCGCCCCTTGTACACCAAAAGACCTGAGTCTCCTCAGCAGGAACAGCCTGCACTGTCCCTTCTTGTAGAGTGCGTCAGTATTGTGTGACCAGTCTAGTTTATTGTTCAGATGAACACCCAGGTACTTATAGGATGTCACCATCTCGATGTCTGTTCCCTGTATATTTACTGGTGCTGTGAGGGGTTGTCCTTGCCTGCGGCAGTCCACCACCAGCTCCTTAGTTTTCCTCGCGTTGATCTGGAGGCAGTTCCGATGGCACCAGTCCACGAAGTCCTGGATAAGCCCTCTGTACTCAGCTTCATCTCCATTGGAGATGAGGCCAACGATCGCAGAGTCATCAGAGAACTTCTGTAGATGGCAGTGTGTTGTGTTGTGTGAGAAGTCCGCAGTATAAAGAGTGAACAGGAAGGAAGCCAGCACCGTTCCCTGGGGGGCCCCCGTGCTACTGATGATTGTGTCGGACACACAGTCCCGGGTTCTCACAAACTGAGGCCGGTTTGTGAGGTAGTCCAGGATCCATGATGACAGGTGCTGGTCCACCCCTGCGCGCAGCAGCTTGTCCTTCAGGATCATCGGTTGGATGGTGTTGAAAGCACTGGAGAAGTCAGAGAACATGATCCTCACCATATTCCCGGGCTTCTCCAGGTGGGACAGAGAACGGTGAAGGAGGAAGATCACTGCATCCTCCACCCCAATGCCATGCTGGTAGGCGAACTGGAGTGGATTCATCGCTGGTTCCACTAGGGGGCGGAGGTGAGCAAGGATCAGTCTCTCCAGGGTCTTCATCAAGTGGGACGTCAAGGCCACCGGTCTGTAGCTGTTCAGGTCTTTGGGGTGGGAAGTTTTTGGTACAGGTACCACACAAGATGTTTTCCACAGCTGTGGTACCCTCCCCAGCTTCAGGCTCAGGTTGAAGATATACGTCACAATCCCACACAGCTGGTCTGCACAGGACTTGAGGAGCTTTGCGCTGATGCCGTCCGGTCCCGACGCCTTCCTCGCCTTGATCTTCCTCAGCTCCGTCCTCACCTGGGTCCTGGTCAGGGTCAGGATGGGGGGCTGTGAGTTGGGAGTGGGGGGGTGTTGGTGGAGTGGGGAGTGGGCAGCAGGACTTGATTTCTTTAGAGGCAGCAGTGGTTGTTGTGCAGTCAGGGGGGAGGGCGGTTGGTCAAACCTATTGAAAAACAGATTCAGGTTGTTCGCCCACTCCCTGCCCCCCGTGGCCTGGGGGGAGGTATTCTGGAGCCCAGAGATGGTTTTGAGGTTTCTCCAGACCCCGCTGATGTCGCTCTGTTGCAGCTTGTCCTCCATCTTCTTCCTGAAGCTGTCCTTGCCTTCTCTGATCTTTCTCCTCAGCTCCCTCTGTACGGACTTCAGCATCTCCCTATTCCACGACCTGAAGATCCTCTTCTTCTCTCTCAGAAGTGTTTTTATCTCAGGGTTGATCCAGGGTTTGTTGTTTGAGCGACGCCGTATGGTCTTGGTGGGAACGGATTTGTCCACACAGAAGCTGAGGTAGCCCGTGAAGGTGTGAGTGAGGCCATCGATGTCCTCACCATGTGGATCGCAGAGCTGCTTCCAGGCGGTGGCTTCAAAACAGTCCTTTAGAGTGTCCATTGTCTCCTCAGACCATAACTCCACTGTGTGCATGGCCGGAGGTTGTCTGTGCACTAGGGGTTTGTACACCGGCCGGAGATGAACCAAGTTGTGATCCGATCTCCCGAGTGGGGGGAGTTGTGATGAGGTGTACGCCTCCTTAGTGTTTGCGTAGAATAAGTCCAGTGTTCTATTGTCTCTAGTGTGGCATGTGACATACTGGGTGAACGTGGGTAGAATGGGAGACAGTGAAACATGGTTGAAATCGCCTGAGATGAGGAGAAGAGCATCTGGGTGTTCTGTCTGCAGCCTGCTGGTTACTGAATGGATGACGTCACGCGCTGTCCCAGAGTTCGCCGTCGGATTTGCATAAACAACAATGCAGATCACGTGTGAGTGTTCTCTCGGGAGATATGTAGGCCTCATGCTAGCAGCTAGCAACTCAATGTCTTTGCTGCAGTGTCGTCGTTTAACAGTGATATGTCCCGGTCTGCACCAGTTGTTGTTAACATACATTATCACTCCACCGCCCCTTGCTTTGCCACTGTCTGGTGTTCGGTCTGCCCGTATCATGTGAAAACCCTCCAGCTCAATGTTAGCATCTGCTGCTAGTTCAGTTAGCCACGTGTCAGAAAACAAAAGGAGAGAGCACCCCCGATATGTGCTATCGTAACGGCAGATAGCCGCTAGCTCATCTACCTTTCCCAGTAAAGACCGTACATTTCTCATGACAATAGATGGAAGCGAGGGTCTGTACCTTATATTTTTTGTCCTCCACCTTACTCCAGCCTGGCAGCCGCGGCGTTTTCGCCTCAGTTTTCTCGGTAAGTCAAGTTTTTCCAATGGGACCGGGTGGCGGTTGAATGCTAGCAGCTCTTCCCTGCTGTATCGTATCCTGCTATAAACAGTGGCTCCGTCCATCGGCTCAGGAGACATTTGGGACGATCTGTGTGTCCGTGATATAAGTGGAGTGAAAAAAAAAAAAGACAGATCAAAAAGAGAGAGGAAGGGAAAAAGACTCGGAATCGAGCCGCTGTTGCAAAGGGCAGCCTACTCGTGTGGCGCCAGGAGAGAAAAAAAAGGCGAGTCGTGACAATAGCCTGAAACGGTACACAAGTAAACGTAGGTTATCTTTATATATTATCAGTCAAATATACATAAAAGTTGTAGAGAAATATGTGTGATTAATAATTATGATCAGGTATAAAAATTATTTAATTTGTATTAATGTATCAGGACCTGAGATGAGCTCTGGGTCCATACACACAGAAAAAGTTAATAAACATGAGGCACCAGCTCCTCTTTAGGGTGCGCTTTAATCCTTAATTTCACTTTATACCTGTTTAATCCCTTAATAAATTAATTAATAATCAGTCTCAAAATTTTAGTGAATTCGATAATGGGGACTTTGAAACCAGACTCAGAATGAAATGAATTCCCAACAACTTCTCTCATTTTCACGTATTTATTAAATGAAATGATGATTAAAGGACATTGCAATGATTTGCATTAATCATTAAATTATACTTGTAAATGATAGAGCAGGGGTCACCAACGCGGTGCCCGCGGGCACCATGTCGCCCGCAGGGACCACATGAGTCACCTGCAGGCCTGTTCTAAAAACAGCACAACTCGCAAGTGAGCTGCGTCTAAGATGTAATTTTTTCTGCCGCCATTTTTTAAAATCACACTTGCATTTATATAGATTTTAAAATGACAATGTCTTAAAAATAAAAAAAATGAAAATATGTTTATTATACGTAAAGTTAAGGTGAACTCTGACCTAGTTCAAAGGTCAGTATTGTGCGCATGACAAAACCTTCGCGCTGGAGCGTAAGCTAGCGGGCAGTGAAGATGGTGAACGCAGTGCTGTTTCCTAGCCCCCCCCCCAAAAAGACAGAAAATTTATCATTTTCAAAGTGAGCGGGAGGAAGAGTTCTTTTTTACTACCGTGAAAGGAAGCTGCGTGTGCTTCATTTGCGGGGCGACGGCGAAGCGGCACTTCAACGCGTCATGAAACTGCTGCCCACTCTTTTTTTTTGTACCCGTAGGTAGATTTGTTCTGCAGTCCAGTGACAAGCCACCAGCTGCCGGTCGCAAGCGCCCCTTAACTCCCTAACCTGCATGTTTTTGGCATGTGGGAGGAAACCCACGCAAACACGGGGAGAACATGCAAACTCCACACAGATCACTGTTGACCGGGGGCAGAGATCGAACCCACGATCCCCGCGATCCCCCGGCCGAGGATAAACTGTGCTGCCGCGGTGCTAACCACTGCGCCACCGTGCATATAAGCACTCAGTGCTGTTTAGCTTCTTCTCATGAAAGGACAGCGCTGGTTATTACTCCAGCATGATTCTTGGCAAGAACTGTATGGATATAATTCCAGTGAAGAAGAACACACAAAAGTGTGTTTATTAAATGTAACAGATTTTGAGCAGAATTGCAGCAGATTTGTTCAGTTAAAAATGTGATAAGATTTATTTAATATGAAAGTTGATTTTTCTTAAATGTTGCATAACTTTTTCAAACATGGTTCAACATAGTTCATGAATTAAAAGGGTTTAGTTTTTTATGGTTAAAAGGGACTGGTGAAAACTGGACATTTTTTTAATGAAATGTAGAAGTGATCATCTGAACAATTGCTGAGATTAATAAAAATAAAGTGTTGAATATTGATCTTGTCTGTTACCCACTCTAAGTTATTGATAATTATTTATTTGTATATATATATATATATATACAGTATAAAATATATACACAATTTGTTATTTTAGAGGAGTGTGTCAAGCTGGTGCCCTTCACATGACTCGATACCCATGAAGTAGCTCTTGGTTTCAAAAAGGTTGGTGACCCCTGTGATAGAGTAACAATGTGAAAATTTGCAGAACCAGGGTAAAAATGTAAGCTGAAATTAGATCAGTTTGAATTTAACAGATTATGGAAAACATAACGCAAATTTATGGGGAAGATTAACTAATTCTATGGAAAATTCTGGATTATTCTTAAGAAAATGAAAACAGGATTTTAAGGAAAAGAAGTTATGTTAATTGCTCTTTCATTTTGCATCTGACCAGATACTGAATTATTCTCAAATCTCAGACGTTTTATTCAGCAGATGAATAAGAATGCAGCTCACGTGACTCCTTGCATGGTGGTCCCTTTCAGCAGCTTCCTCAGCTTAAGATTTCGTGGATTTTAGGGGAAATACAGTGGGGAAAAAAGTATTTAGTCACCACCAATTGTGCAAGTTCTCCCACTTAAAAGATGAGAGAGGTCTCCAATTTTCATCATAGGTATACCTCAACTATGAGAGACAAAATGAGAAAAAAAAATCCAGAAAATCACATTGAAGGATTTTTTTTTTTTTTTTTTTTTTAATTTAAGTTTTTGTAAAGGGTATACAGGTCGTTACAGCAATGCATTGTTTACATTTTCATCACATGTTCCCTTATTTTCTGATATCTGACAACATTGGAAGATTAATTCTTACAACACCCCTTTTTTTTTAAGTGAAAGAAAAAGTGAAATTAAAGAGAAAAAAAAACAAAAAACAAATAACAAAAAAAACAAACAAAGAGTAAAAAACAAACAAAAAGAAAAAGTAAGTAAATAAAGATAAAAGAGCATCTGAGTAGTGTTGGAACAAAGAGCGGAACCATTACTGAAATGGTATTTGTCAAAGATTAGATCTAATGGAAGACACATATGTGGTCCAGGGTTGCCAAAAGTTCATGAACCCATCCATGTCCTGTCTCAGTGCGAATGTCAACTTTTCCATCGAGTAAATGTCTTGGATCACGTTAGTCCAATCTTCAGGTGTAGGACAGTCCTTCAACATCCATTTTTTAGTTAGAGCTTTTTTGCTTGCCAATATTAAAACATTGAATAAGTATTTTTCTCCTCGTCTTTCCAGTGAGTCCGGTAGTAAACCCAAATACAAAGTTACAAAAGAAAAGGGAACTGTAATTTTGAATATTTTCCCCAATATTGTCTGTACCTTGGTCCAATATTGGTGGATAACTGGGCATGACCAAAACACATGAAAATGATTTGCAGTCTTTTCACCACACAAGCGCCAACAGTTCAATCCCTTATGGGTAAATTTGTTTTGTGCAGGTGTTCTGAAAAATCTTGCCAAGTTTTTCCATCCAAATTCTCTCCACTGCAGGGATGAGGTACTTTTCCATTGCTGTTTATTTAGCTTTTCCCATATTTCCAGTTGTAAAGTGAAATTCCCCTCTTTTTCCCATCTCTCTTTTATATAAGATGTGTTGTCTCCTTTTAAGTCTTGAAGACCTTGGTATATTTTAGAAATGTATCTGGTCCCTGGGATCCCTTTATATGGCATTAAGAAGACCTTCAGAACACCTGACTGGGCCCTTTCCAAAACCTCCTTTTTAAGTATATTGTTTATGTGGTGTCTAAGCTGAAAGAACCTGAAAAGGTCTTGATTTATTAGGCCTTGTTTTTTCAAATCTTCAAAACTTCTTAAGATTTGCCCTTTAAAAAAATCGTAATATTTTATCAGCCCTTTCTCCTTCCACTTTTTAAATCTGGTGTCTGTTTTATTAGGAGTAAAGTCCTGATCATAGGCAATCCATTGCAGAAGTCGATAGGGCTCTTTAGTTTGATTCTCTCTGACTATCTTAAACCAAATTTTTAGCGGGGTCTCTATCCACGGGTTAGTGTTATTCAAAAGCTTAGGTAAGGCATTGTTCCCTATTATCGCCTGTAGGGGGGATGTCACTTGTTATTTGGCATTCGATCTCCTTCCATTGTGCAGTGTAGACTGGGTTACATATCTCTACTAAAGTTTTAATTTGTGCGGCTTTAAAGTAGTCCCTGATATTTGGCAGCGCGAGCCCACCTTTGTCTTTGTTTAGCTGTAGGGTTCTATATCTGATTCTAGGTCTCTTGCCCTGCCATATGAATCTTGAGATCCTTCTGTCCAGCTCCTGCCATGTTTTTTTGGGAGGTTCTACCGGTATTGTTTGGAAAAGGTATAGAAGACGTGGAAGTATATTCATTTTGACTGCTTCAATTCTTTGTGCAGTACCCAAGAATGGTATCATATTCCATCTTGCTAGGTCAGATTTTATTTTTGTCACCAGTGGATCATAGTTTAGTGATATAATTTTGTTGAGTTGTTTCGGGATATTGACCCCCAGATATTTCATAGATTCCGACTCCCAGTTAGTTTTGAGTTTGCTTAGTGAATAATGATTTGGGTCATAGTTGAATGTTAAAACTTGGGTTTTATGCATGTTTAATTTGTACCCTGATAAATCTCCATACTCTGAAAAAACTGAGGTTAGTTCTGGTAAAGAAGTGTTCGGCTGCCCGAGGTATATTAAAATGTCATCAGCAAAGAGTGCTATTTTATGTTCCTTCTGACCAAGTGTAATACCTTGAATTTTTTGGTTTTGTCTTATCCATTGGCTCAGAGGTTCTATGAAGATTGCAAAGAGCAGTGGAGACAGGGGGCAGCCCTGACGACATCCTCTTTCCAGTTCAAAAGAAGATGGTAAAATACCGTTAATCCTTATTTTAGCTGTTGGTTTTTTATATAATGCCTGTATAGTTCTAATGAAGTTGTTATGAAAATTGAAACTGGATAAGATTCTATATAGAAAAGACCAGTCAACCGAATCGAATGCTTTTTCAGCATCTAATCCCAATATGACTGCATTTAAGTTATATTTTTTTATATGATGAATTATGTGTAAAGTGCGTCGAATGTTGTCTTGTGTCTGTCTTTGTCTTATAAAACCTGTTTGGTCTAAATGAATTAGGTCTGTCAGTATATTTTCTAACCTTTTGGCAAGGATAATGGTAAAAAGCTTATAGTCCTGATTTAGTACACTGATTGGTCTGTAGTTGGAGCACTCTAGTTTATCCTTTTCAGGTTTAGGTATAACTGCAATGACCCCTTCTCTCCAGGAGGGGGGGATTTCCCCTGTGTGGAGGACATAATTAAATGTTTTCAGGAGGAGAGGAGATAGTTGCTGTTTAAAGGTTTTGTACCACTCTGCTGTATAGCCATCAGCTCCTGGGGATTTGTTAGCTTTAAGTTTCATAATTGCTTTTTCCAATTCTTTAGGATGTATTTCTGACAGTAGTGTTTTATTTTGTGACTCCGTAAGTTGGGGAAGGTTTAATGTGTTTAGGAATGCCTCGGATGCGTTTTTATGTTTTTTGTGGGAGTATAAGTTCTTATAGTAATTCTCGAAGTTTTTAAGAATATCCTGAATTCTGAATTTTATTTCCTTTGATACTGGGTCTCTGATTTTGTAGATTGCTCTTTCTGTTTGATGTTTCCTCAATTTATAGGCTAGCAATTTTGCCGATTTACTGCCTGCTTCATAGTATTTTTGTTTCAGAAATGTAAGTTTCTTCTGGATTTCTATTGTGTAGATCTCATTTATTTGGTTTTTAATTTCCTTAATCTTGAGCGAGTCAGTAGAATGAGTGTTGCCTTTGTGTTCTTTTTCTAGGTTCCTAAGTTCTGACTCTAATGTGGATAGTTTTTCTTGTCTTAGTTTCTTTTGGGTTGCCAGTTTTGCAATAATCTTTCCTCTTATTACAGCTTTGCATGCATCCCACAGTATTAAAGGGGATACTTCTCCATTATCGTTATCTTCCAAATATCTGAGAATATCTGATTCCAATTCATCTTTCAATGGTCCTTTCAGGACATTTGAATTTAACCTCCAAGAAAATGTATTATTTGTGTATTTTTGGATATTTAAGTCCATGTAGATTGGACTGTGGTCGGAGAGATCCATCAGTCCTATTTTACATGTTTTTACTCTTCCAATGTCTCTATTAAACATAAAAAAATAGTCAATCCTTGAGTAAGATGAATGTGGAGTTGAGTAAAATGTATAGTCTTTTACACTGGGGTTGAGTTCCCTCCACACGTCACAGATTCCCAATTCTTTTAGTAGCATCCGAGTCTTCCTGTTTTGGGTGTTATTTTGATGTGGGGAATTACCAGAAGCATCCCAGTATGGATTCAGTCTAAGATTGAAGTCCCCACCACATATCACTAAACCTTGAGCTTTAGTTATCATTAGGTCGAATACATTTTTATAAAATTTCCAGTTAGCCCCTGGGGGAGCATACACATTCAGCAGGGTGATATCTTCTCCCTCTAGCCGCCCAGTTACCAAACTGTATCTCCCTTCTTTATCTTTGTGTTCTGATTTTTTTTCAAATGTAATTTTGGTTGATATCAATGTCGCTACTCCCCTCCTCCTCCCTGATTTATATGAAGATGAAGAGATCATTTTAAACCCTTGTCTACTGAGTTTATTGTGTTCCACATCTGTTAGGTGGGTTTCTTGTAAAAATATTATTCCTGCTTTGTCTTTTTTCATTTTGCCTAGAATCTTGGATCTTTTAACTGGATTCAGGATTCCTTTTACATTATATGGAATTATTTTGGTTACACCCTGTTTCTCCATTGTGTTGTTTTGTTTAGTATAACTGTGTGGTGGCCCTCTTTTGTGCTACTCAGAAACTGAAAGAACATTAAAAACAAGAAAAACATTAAGAACATAGTGTAAAAAACTTTAAAACAAAAAGCTGTCATAAGAACTTCCTGAGCTGAGGTCTTCTTAAAGACCCTGTAAGAGCCTTGATGGAATGAAGGCCCTGAGGGAAATTCCTCAAACTCTGTTACGTGTTGAGGGCCCTCTCTTACCACGGAAAGTAGTCCCATGCTTTTAACGTGAGTTTCAGAACCCAATCCAAACTTGTAATGATTTTTTTTTTCCTTTTATGCCTAAACTCTGTGAAATTGTGTGCACCCTCCCACCCCCATCACATCAAACATTCACGCAAAAACAGTATTTGTTAGTATGAGGAGAACATGTGGATTATTGTCACATTTCTATTTTAACAAGTTTGTTTGTTTTGTTTTTTTTTATTACAAAGACTTATTTGTTTCAAATAATATGATTGTTCCATGAAATGTTTTACCACATGCTGAATATGCATCTCCTTTAAAGTTTGTTACCTTGTATGAGGGGGGTTAGATGTGCGGATTGATTCAAGAGAAAAGAAAAAAAAAAAAAAAAAAAAAAAAAAAAAAGTTCGCTATTCCAACCTGAAAACGGATAGTTTATCCGCGACGCTCTGGTGCTGGGTTTCCCGCTGCTGGTCCGTGGATTTTGAGGGTCTTTGTGTTGTCCATGTTTGCGCTTTGATCTTCTCACTCGGGTCTGCTGCGGGTTTAAATACTTCTCACTCGGGCTGCACGGTGGCGCAGTGGTTTAGCACTGTGACAGCACAGTTTTACCCTCGGCCGGGGGATCGCGGGGATCATGAGGTCGTGGGTTCGATCCCAGCCCCCGACCAACAGTGAGCTGTGTGGAGTTTGCATGTTCTCCCCGTGTTGCGTGGGTTTACTCCGGGATTTCTCCGGTTTCCTCCCGCATACCAAAAACATGTAGGTTTAGGGCGCTCGCGCACGCAGCGACCAGCAGCCGGTGGCTTGTCACCAGACTGCAAACCAAGTCTACCTACGGGTACAAATAAGTAACAAAAAAAAAAAAAAACAAAAAAAAAAATACCGTTACCGGGAGCCCTCTTTTCGCCATGTCAGCTGTTGCTTCTTCCGCCGAATTATAGAGACACGTTTCATCGCCGTAGAAGACCCTTAACTTCGCAGGAAATGGTGTCTGAAAGCGCAATTTCTTCTCTCTTAACACCTTTTTCGCGTCATTGTATTCCCTGCGCTTTTTAAGGACCTCCGGGGCGTAATCGTGTTCCACGTAGACTTTTCTCTCCTGGTGCATAAATCCTTTTTTCTGCCAGGCCAGTCTTACAACCTCTTGTTTTATTTTGAAATTGGAAAATCTTACCAACACCGAACGTGGGGGCGCTTCCGCCGCCGGCCTAGCGGCTAATGAACGATGTGCCTTTTCTATCTTCAAGTCGGTGGTTTGTGGAATATCCAATTTCTCTCTTAGTAAGGATTCCACGCATTCTGCCATTGAGTTAAAACCATTTTCGGTTCCTTCTATCAGACCATGAATTCTTATGTTGTCTCTTCTTTGTTTTCCTTCTTGGTCGGTTAGCTTAGCCTCTATAGCTGCTTGTCTTTTGCGTAGGTCTAGCACAGAATCTTCGAGCACTTTTATTCGATCCTCTGTTTCCAAGATTCGGTTCTCGGCCTGGTCCACTCTGCTGTTTGTCCTTTTCAATTCTTCTCTGAATTCCCGAAATTCGGCCGTAACTTCTCGGCGAAATCGTTGTAGCTCCTCAAATAATGATTTCAGGCTAACCCTTTTGTTAGCTATCACCAGTTCCTCGTCTTCTGAACGGAGATCTTCCAGTTCAGATTCTCCGGCCGATACGTGTCCTGGCCTGGAGAATTTCAGTTTCTTCTGTTTTCCTTTAGACATGATGATTTTGTCTTTTGATTTTCACTCCTCCAAAAATCTGTTAAGTTTGATTTTCAAGGTGTTATCCTGGATTGGGTCTGAGAGCTTCAGTGTTAAGCTGCAGTCGCCATGGCGTCCAGACCGGAAGTCCCATTGAAGGATTTTTAATGAATTAATTGGTAAATTCCTTGGTAAAATAAGTATTTGGTCACCTACAAACAAGCAAGATTTCTGGCTCTCACAGACCTGTAACTTCTTCTTTAAGAGGCTCCTCTGTCCTCCACTCGTCACCTGTATTAATGGCACCTGTTTGAACTCTTTATCAGTATAAAAGACACCTGTCCACAACCTCAAACAGTCAGACTCCAAACTCCACTATGGCCAAGACCAAAGAGCTGTCAAAGGACACCAGAAACAAAACTGTAGACCTACACCAGGCTGGGAAGACTGGATCTGCAATAGGTAAGCAGCTTGGTGTGAAGAAATCAACTGTGGGAGCAATTATTAGAAAATGAAAGACATACAAGACCACTGATAATCTCACTCAATCTGGGGCTCCACGCAAGATCTCACCCCGTGGGGTCAAAATGATCACGAGAACGGTGAGCAAAAATCCCAGAACCACACGGGGGGACCTAGTGAATGACCTGCAGAGAGCTGGGACCAAAGTAACAAAGGCTACCATCAGTAACACACTACGCCGCCAGGGACTCAAATCCTGCAGTGCCAGACGTGTCCCCCTGCTTAAGCCAGTACATGTCCAGGCCCGTCTGAAGTTTGTTAGAGAGCATTTAGATGATCCAGAAGAGGATTGGGAGAATGTCATATGGTCAGATGAAACCAAAATAGAACTTTATTGTAAAAACTCAGCTTGTCGTGTTTGGAGGACAAAGAACACCATACCTACTGTGAAGCATGGGGGTGGAAACATCGTGCCTTGGGGCTGTTTTTCTGCAAAGGGACCAGGACGACTGATCCGTGTAAAGGAAAGAATGAATGGGGCCATGTATCGTGAGACTTTGAGTGAAAACCTCCTTCCATCAGCAAGGGCATTGAAGATGAAACGTGGTTGGGTCTTTCAGCATGACAATGATCCCAAACACACCGCCCGGGCAATGAAGGAGTGGCTTCGTAAGAAGCATTTCAAGGTCCTGGAGTGGCCTAGCCAGTCTCCAGATCTCAACCCCATAGAAAATCTTTGGAGGGAGTTGAAAGTCCGTGTTACCCAGCGACAGCCCCAAAACATCACTGCTCTAGAGGAGATCTGCATGGAGGAATGGGCCAAAATACCAGCAACAGTGTGTGAAAACCTTGTGAAGACTTACAGAAAATGTTTGACCTCTGTCATTGCCAACAAAGGGTATATAACAAAGTATTGAGATGAACTTTTGTTATTGACCAAATACTTATTTTACCGAGGAATTTACCAATTAATTCATTAAAAATCCTTCAATGTGATTTTCTGGATTTTTTTTTCTCATTTTGTCTCTCATAGTTGAGGTATACCTATGATGAAAATTGGAGACCTCTCTCATCTTTTAAGTGGGAGAACTTGCACAATGGGTGGCTGACTAAATACTTTTTTTCCCCACTGTGTCTGCCCGCAGATTTCCAGAATCCACAGTTCAACCTTTACAGTCAAGCAGTCACAAGGCTGGATTTTGACTGTATAAATCACAGTTGGAGCTTAGGTTGAAACAAAGATGGCAATGATGAAGCCTAAGCTTCAGCTGCGCATCTTGGCCTTGATCGATCCGTGGCCTCTCATGAGGGAATTTGAGAATAATTACAAATCTAATCCACAGGCAAAATTAAAAGACTTCTATGACTTTGTGGAGATGAAATTAGTATCTAGTGTGTAGTTGGTCAATAAAAATTATAAACATGAAGTCAAAATTATAAACTGTGAGTTTAAAGAAAGTTTCAGGAAAAAGTTATAAAAATAAACGTCTAGAAATGGAGTTTGACTCCAAATTTAGGATTTGAGCTCAAGAAAGAAAAAAGATTAATTCCTAGACGTTTAAAGAAAAACAAGAAAAACGTGGGAGAAATGTCCTTTGTTCTCCCGTGGTGCTGTGCAGTCATCTGGTGTGAAGACAAGACAAAGGGACAAAGAGCATAGCTGAAAGAGAAAGAAGCAAGGGGTCTCCTTCCTTTTATAATTCCAATCGAGTTTTTACGGAATGGACAAAAGTTCCAGCCAATAGTTCTCCTTCGTGGGCGGGCTTTAAGAACTTTAGTCCAATGAACAAACAGGCTTTTGTCTGTAACAACCAATACCTTGAGAGAGCCGTTGTCAAGCAGAGATTGGCCGTGATCGGTCACATGATTTATTAACAGGCAAGAATAAACATTCATTTAAACATTTTAGCATGCACATATTTAAAATCAAGGACTAATATATTTCAAACCCATTATGGATTGTCCACATCAAAAAACTAGAAAAGCACTTGGAGAGCGCAGACCTCCGCCAAGCAGCACAGTTCCCCCCATACAGTGTTTGTGTGTACGTTTTCAGATTCCCTGAGCATGAAAAGATATGACTAGCAATTGGATTCACAATGATTATTTGTTTATTTGACATGGACAGTGCAATAAACAGACAATTAATGAATGACAATCAATGTGATAGTGATAGGATTAGTGGTTCAGTAGTGTAAAACGGGGCTATAAGGGACGGCGGGTTGATAAGGGACACTTTTCTGGGAAATGTTTTAAATGTAATTCTGCTTTTTTTTATTTTGAGCAGGACGCTGAGTTGTGTTGTTATTGTGAAATATCCATGAATCCTTCATCAAATCTAGGCGGAAGCAAAATTAAAAAAGCAGAATTACATTTAGAAAAGTGTCCCATATTACCCGCCGTCCCTTATAGCCCCGTTTTACGGTTGTAAAAGCATTGCCTCCTTGGCGGAGGTAATAAACTGAAGTGTTGGTGTGTCCATCTCCTCCACTGACGGATGCAGATTGGTTAGACAGGTTGCCGTGGGTTTTATATTATATTGTGGTTCAACAGAATTATTTAAAAAAAACAAACTCATGAAATTATAAATTATAAATTATTGGGGTTGCGCTCCACGGCAAAACAGAATTTCGAATTTTCCCCGGCAGAGAGGTCGTTTTTACGCAGCGCCTATAGCTGGGCGGGGAATTTGTGGCAAATAATCGGGCGGCGGACAGGTGGCCGTGTCAGGTTTTGCAGCGTGGCGCAAAAACACGCACGCTGGCGGGCCCAGGCCAGCAGTGTTTTCTGCGTGCTTTTGTGCCTAAAACGTTGAAGAACGCGGAGTTTGTGTTGGTCAGACACGACGACCAGCGCAATGTGCGCAGCGCCTATGGCTGGCGGGCCCAGGCCACCAGTGTTTTCCGCATGCTTTTGTGGCTAAAACGTTGAAGAAGGCGGAGTTTGTGTTGGTCAGACACGACGCCCAGCGCCGTCCATTGCGCCTGTGCACATGTTGAAAATGGCCATATGTCAGTGTGGAAAAATGCTTTAAAAAATTCCTGTATGCAGACAGTGATGCGGATCATCCCCAAAATTTAATCAGTTCTTCCTTGTACCATTTCCAACAACGCCTGAAAGTTTCATGGAAATCCGTCCAAGACTTTTTGAGTTATCTTGCTAACCAACAGACAGACAGACAGACAAACACACAAACCCTGGCAAAAACATAACCTCCTCCAGGCCTTTTCGGCCTGGTGGAGGTAATCAGAGTCCACCTGCTTTCCATGGTGTCCTGAAAAAGAGGAAGATGTTGAGAAGTGAGTCTTAACAAAGATGTGATTAAAAGGTCCACTGGTTAAATCCAGCGTGTCCCAGAGTTGCCAGTAGAGGGCAATGTTGAGCTGTGGATATTTTGTAGTGACCATAGGGCATTCCACAACAGTCTGTTCTTTGTCTCCAAGCATTATGGGCCAATAAAGTGTTCAGGAGGAATTCCTGAGACTGGTTTAACAAGGGAATGTGAGTTCAGCTGTGGTCCTGGGATAAAAGAGCAGTTCATGGTTGTCCTTTTCCTGAGTGAAATAATGTCTTTAAGCTGAAGAATAATTTTTATTGATGAGCCAAAGTGAGATGATGCTACAAAGTAGTTACACCAAAATTGTTAAGAAGTTACTGAGATGTGATTTTAGTCTGGACAGTTCAAGGTTTTTGTCCTAAATTTATGACAGTTTTATTCAAAATTTACTACTTTTTCCTTGTAAATTTGAAAGATGTTTTCCCCACTTAAATCAACTTTTTCCTCATAATTTGTGTTTAGTGCTAATTTAGTGCTAACCCATGTTTCAAATATTCAGAAGTTTATCAGTCTATAAATTCAAGAAATCTCTGTGTGTCTGTGTGTGTCTGTCACAATCATAGGGCTCCTTCTTCTTCTTCTTCTTTTAGATTTGATTGGCGGTTGGCAACCAGCTTACAGGGGCATTACCACCACGTACTTCACTCTATATCATCACTCTATCTGGTAAGGAGCAGTAGTCCTTCTATCATCATTGCTGTGTCCAGTCGAACCTCAACTCTCAGGAGCTGTCATCCTTATCGCCACATACTTCACTCAGTAAACATTACTCTATGTATCAAAAGTCAGAATTCTTCCTGGTTGGCAACCTCCTCTTCGTCTTCTTCACTCTATATCTTTGTATAAGGAGTTTTGAACAATCTTCTGCTTCTTCTTCAGTGAGATTTCCATGTCTACATGATGTCTATAACACTATCTGGTCATTCTTCTTCTTCTTTTAGATTTGATTGGCGGTTGGCAACCAGCTTAAAGGTGCATTACCACCACGTACTTCACTCTACATCATCACTCTATATTCTGTCTAAACCCTGTCTCTATAATCCTGTCTATAACACTCTATCTGGTCATTCTTCTTCTTCTTCTTCTTCTTCTTCTTCTTCAAGATTTGATTGGCGGTTGGCAACCAACTTACAGATGCAATGGTAATGCATCTTGGCTGTGGCACTTTCCATGGCCAAGATGTGTAGAGTGATGATATAGAGCAGGGGTCACCAACGCAGTGCCCGCGGGCACCATGTCGTCCGCAGGGACCACATGAGTCGCCCGCAGGCCTGTTCTAAAAATAGCATAACTCGCAAGTGAGCTGCGTCTAAGATGTAATTTTTTCTGCCGCCATTTTTTAAAATCACACTTGCATTTATATAGATTTTAAAATGACAATGTCTTAAAAATAAAAAAAAATGAAAATATGTTTATTATACGTAAAGTTAAGGTGAACTCTGACCTAGTTCAAAGGTCAGTATTGTGCGCATGACAAAACCTTCGCGCTGGAGCGTAAGCTAGCGGGCAGTGAAGATGGTGAACGCAGTGCTGTTTCCTAGCCCCCCCCAAAAAAGACTTTATCATTTTCAAAGTGAGCGGGAGGAAGAGTTCTTTTTTACTACCGTGAAAGGAAGCTGCGTGTGCTTCATTTGCGGGGCGACGGCGAAGCGGCACTTCAACGCGTCATGAAACTGCTGCCCACTCTTTTTTTTTGTACCCGTAGGTAGATTTGTTCTGCAGTCCGGTGACAAGCCACCAGCTGCTGGTCGCAAGCGCCCCTTAACTCCCTGACCTGCATGTTTTTGGCATGTGGGAGGAAACCCACACAAACACGGGGAGAACATGCAAACTCCACACAGATCACTGTTGACCGGGGGCAGAGATCGAACCTACGATCCCCGCGATCCCCCGGCCGAGGGTAAACTGTGCTGCCGCGGTGCTAACCACTGCGCCACCGTGCATATAAGCACTCAGTGCTGTTTAGCTTCTTCTCATGAAAGGACAGCGCTGGTTATTACTCCAGCATGATTCTTGGCAAGAACTGTATGGATATAATTCCAGTGAAGAAAAACACACAAGAGTGTGTTTATTAAATGTAACAGATTTTGAGCAGAATTGCAGCAGATTTGTTCAGTTAAAAATGTGATAAGATTTATTTAATATGAAAGTTGATTTTTCTTAAATGTTGCATAACTTTTTCAAACATGGTTCAACATAGTTCATGAATTAAAAGGGTTTAGTTTTTTATGGTTAAAAGGGACTGGTGAAAACTGGACATTTTTTTAATGAAATGTAGAAGTGATCATCTGAACAATTGCTGAGATTAATAAAAATAAAGTGTTGAATATTGATCTTGTCTGTTACCCACTCTAAGTTATTGATACTTATTTATTTATGTGTATATATATATATATATATATATATATACACAATTTGTTATTTTAGAGGAGTGTGTCAAGCTGGTGCCCTTCACATGACTCGATACCCATGAAGTAGCTCTTGGTTTCAAAAAGGTTGGTGACCCCTGATATAGAGTGAAGTGATGATATAGAGTGAAGTACGAGAAGACGAAGAAGAGTGATGTCTGAAGATAAGAGTTGAGGTTCAATTCGACACAGCAATGATGACAGAAGCACTACAGCTCCTGATCAGATAGTGATGATATAGAGTGAAGTTCGAGGAGACAAAGAAGAGTGATGCCTGAAGATACACTTAAGATAAGATAAGCCTTTATTAGTCCCACAATGGGGAAATTCCAGGATTGCAGCAGCACAGGGATAGCAACACTCAGAGCAATAATTTAGAAGATAAGAAAATAAGAGCAGTGAATATACATATGTACACATAAGATAAGATAAGATAAGATAAGACTTTATTAGTCCCACAACGGGGAAATTCCAGGATTGCAACAGCACAGGGATAGCAACACTCAGAGCAACAATCAGAAGGCAAGAAAAAAAAAAAAAAACAAGCAAGCAAGAGCAGCTAATATACATATGTACATATTACTATAAAATATATATATACACACACACACACACAGACACACAGTGCAGAGCATTGTAGCTGGATGGAATAAATATGTAAATATATAAACACCATAAAAACCGTAAATATATAAATATATATATACAGTGCTGAGCATTGAAGTTAGATGGAATAAACAGCATAACCGTATATTTAGTTACCCCACATAGTAAGAATATGTACCCATACATAGTCACCCTCCATAGAGATTGATATTGTCCTAGTTGTATATTGGAGGGGACCATTTTGTGTAAGTCTGTTGTGTCTTTTGCATTCAATACTATTAGGTCATCACGTTTTTTTTTTTTTGCTATCTCTGCGCGCAGCCCTGCTTAGGTTATAAAGTCTGTCAGCCGTAGGTAGGAAGCACTTGTACAGTAGGTGGCGGTATGCACCATTCAGTTGTTTGCTATCTGCCAGTAACTAAGAGAAGAAGAAGAAGAAGAAGAAGAAGAAGAAGATTACCACCACGTACTTCACTCTATATCATCACTATCTGGTCAGGAGCTGCAGTCCTTACCGCCATGTACTTCACTCAGTAAACATCACTCTATGTATCAAAAGTCAGACTTCTTCTCGGTTGGCAACCTCTTCGTCTTCTTCACTCTATATCTTTGTATAAGGAGTTCTTATAAGGAGTTCTGAACAATCTACTTCTTCTTCAGTGAGATTTCCATGTCTACATGATGTCTATAACACTATCTGGTCATTCTTCTTCTTCTTTTAGATTTGATTGGCGGTTGGCAACCAGGTTACAGATGCATTACCGCCACATACTTCACTCTATATCATCACTCTATATTCTGTCTAAACCCTGTCTCTCAGGAGCTGTAGTTCTCCTGTCTATCTGGTCATCTTCTTCTTCTTCTTTTAGATTTGATTGGCAGTTGGCAACCAGCTTACAGGTGCATTACGGTACCGCCACACACCCCATATATGTCTGTCTTTCTGTGTGTCTGTTTTTCCTCATAACTTTGTGATGTATTCCTCATAGCTTTGTGACGTTTTCCTCATAGCTTTGTCCTCATAGCTTTGTGACTTTTCTTCTTCTTCTTCTTCTTCTCTCAGTTACTGGCAGATAGCAAACAACTGAAAGGTGCATACCGCCACCTACTGTACAAGAGAGTGTAACATTGTCATCTGAGCCCGACCCCTAAAGTCTATGACTTAATCCTGTGTTATTTAAAAAAGAGAAAAGAGCCCTTCTCGTGATTCTTAGTGCCTCTCCATCTCCATCTGTTCCCAGAATGCCAGTTAAATCCCATTCCCTATCGGTTCTTGAACTTCATTTTTCATTCTCTCTCTTTCATTTCTATACTTGTGACAGTGTAATAAGATGTGCTCGACATTTTCTTTTTCTCCATTCTCTACATTTGTCACTTTCGCTTTTCCCCATCGTGAATAAAGCACCTGTATGATCCAGTCTGAGTCTTGCTGTAATGATGTCTTCCCTCCTGTTTGTTGTTTTATAATTCTTTATTGCAATAGGTTTTTGTATTTTGTAATACGATCTACCTTTATGTTGTGATGTTTTCCTCATAGCTTTGTCCTCATAGCTTTGTGACGTTTTCCTCATAGCTTTATGACATTTTTCTCATAGCTTTGTGATGTTCTTTTTCTTTTTTAATCTCGCATCTGCGTCTCATCTCATTATTCTTCTTCTAGCTGTAGTCTGTATCTGCGTCTCATCTCATTATTGTTATTCTTTTAGACTTGATTGGCGGTTGATCCACCAGCCTACGGTGTCTTTGAACTTAAAGGTCCCTCACTTAACAAGTCTTCAACTGCTTCCCAATGTAGCCCCTTAATGCCAAAATATTTTTCTGCTGCTTTCACAATGATTTTGATTTTTTCTATTTTCTCGGAAGTCTGCACAGTGCAGTTTATTACATCTACCACAAATAAGACAAAATTATTTTCCTTCAAAACCAGAGTATCTTCCTTAACCGGAGTGGTGGCTTAGTTGGTAGAGCATCCGCCCCACATCCGGGAGGCAGGGGGGTTCAAATCCAGCCGGGTCATGCCGAAGACCATATAAAAGTGGAACTTCCTGCCATCCAGCTTGGTGCTCAGCAAAAATGGAATGGAGGAGGGAAATTTGTGGCGGCGCCTTGCATGGCAGCGGCCCTCTGATTTTGCACTTGGGGTGTGTGTGATTGACATGGTGGATAGGTAAAGCACAATCTCGTTCTGCTGTACATGATTGGTTGTACAGCTGAATGACAATAAAGGGTGATTTAATTTTAATTAATTTTAATTGATTCTTCTGCATGCACTGCAAATCTGCACACTTTCCCTGTTCGAGTCCACTCCCACCTTTTTAGCTGGCACCTTTTCGCAGCTTCTGAATATGTTAGTCCCTGGGACACTTTTATCTGGTGAATTTCTGCTGCTCTTTTGCTGGCGTCACAACCTCGATTTGCAGAGCTATGTTCACCACCGCAGTTACAGCACTTTAATTTGGCTCCTCTTTCACACTTGCCATATTCATGTTTACCGGAGCATCTGGCACATCGTTGTCTACCTTTGCATATCGCTGCTACATGACCAAACTTTTGACATTCGAAACATCTGAGTGGAGGAGGAACGTAAAGTCTGTCTTCATAGCTCATGTAGCCAATATACACCTTACTTGGCAGTCTTGTTTCATCAAATTTTAACATTACTGACAGACTATCACATTTTTCAAAATGTCTATTAGCTTTCAATCTCCATACCTCTGTCACTTTTGCTCCAGTTAAGATCCTCATTATTTCATCAGTTGAGACAGCCATTGAAATGCCCGATATCACTCCTCTCATTGCCTTATTTCCTTCCAATACTGATCACTGCACAATTTTTTCCCTCCATCTGAGTGACTCTGATTGCTTTTCCTTGTTGAAAACTATCTTTACATGCAACCAGCAACGAACCACTATGGAGAACCCCTGCATTTAAAACTTCTCCAAGTAATCCATTAATTGCATTTGTGAGCTTAATTGGGTTCCACCCACAAGTTTAATGATTACTTTACACTCCTGTTCATTTCGGAATCATTCAACCTCTGATTCCTCAGCACTTGATAATGGTCTTGATTGAGTTTCTTGATGTCTACTTTTCTTTCTTTTAGACTCCACCGTGGTCCAAACTTCCTCTTCCTCGCTTCCCACCTCCATTCCTCCTAGCTGAATTTGTGTCCTAGTCGAATCGCCTTCTTCTTCAGCAGAGAGTTGCCACAACAATCTTCTTCTTCTTCTTCTTCTTCTTCTTCTTCTTCTTCTTCTTCTTCTTCTTCTTCTTCTTCAAACAGTGAGATTTCCATGTCTATGTGACGTCTATAACACTCTTTCTGGTGTGACTTCTTCTTCTTTTAGATTTGATTGGCAGTTGGCAACCAGCTTACAAGTGCATTACCGCCACGTACTTCACTCTATCTGGTCAGGAGCTGCAGTCCTTTTATCATCATTGCTGTGTCCAATCAAACCTCAACTCCATTCTTCGTCTCCTCGTACTTCACTCTATCATCAGTTCACTCTGTATCATCACTCTACACATCTTGGCCGCATCCCACTCTATATCGTCACTCTATACAGTGATCCCTCGCTACTTCGCGCCTCACCTTTCGCGCCCTCAGTGCATCGCGGGTTTTTCAAAAATATTCATCAAAAATTCAAAATTGAGAAAAAATGGGCGGGCGCTAGCAGAAGGCAGGGAGACTACATTAGAACATCAGGTATCAACACGGAGAGCCCGCACAACTCAAAATCCACCTCTCTGTTCGCTGTTCTCGTGTTGGCTCGGCTCGGGAATCTCGCAAGCTGATTGGCCGAGATGTTTTACCCAGCTTCTCTCCCTGCCGAGCGCCCATACCCAGCGAAGGAAGACCGCATTCATTGTTCTTTATCGCTCGTGTTGCTTAGTCTCGCCGCGTGGAACTTTTCGCTGTTCTCTTGTGCCGTTTTGTGCGAAATAGTCTTCCCGTCCAGCCACTACGCCGCCTCCTGCAGCTTCTCCAGCTCTATCGGAAGCTGCCCTCGACGATCCTGCGCCTCTAGCACCTGATGATGAGGCGTCACCTGAGGAGCAGTAAAGCTGTCATTAACCTGTGCAGTAAATCATCTTCATCTTGAGTTACGTATCTTGTTATTGTCATGTGGTGGCTCTCGCGAGCCACCATAAGACGCCACACAGTCACCAGTGAGTTTTCAGTGAGTTTTATTACGGTGAAAAAGTAACAACACAAGATGCAGGGGCAATGACACATAAGTCTACACACATCCGGAGGTGTAAGGCTAAACAGCTCTCATACAGGTCCTTAGGAGGAGACGGTCATACACAGGCAATGGTTGTTGGAGTAATGGCTACACAGGCTGCTGAGGCAGAGACACACAGAGGTCTACTCACACAGGGAGGGGTAAGGCTAACAGCTCACTTACTGGTCCTGGGGAAGCGACGGTCAACCACAGGCAGACGAGGTAGGTAACAGTTCAAGGCATCCATAGCTCAGACGAAGAACAGCTGACACTGCTGCGTCTTACCGCCGCCAGTGCCGGGCTTAAGAAGGCGAAGCACTAATGACGATAATTACAAACAGCTGACCGACCGTTGACAGGCGGAAGCCCCACCGAGCACTTTCACAATCAGAGCCCGGTGAGGCCAGAATACAGCCCGCAACTGTCAAGGCCGGCAGCGAAACATAACTTAGCCCGAGCGCGATCAGATCCGGCGCTCGGGTCATAACAGTTATAAGAATAAAAGAGTTCTAAAAACATATTTATGTACATTTACATCTACGTATGTATGTACACTTACACACACACACATGTATCATATGAGAGAGAGAGTGAGAGAATGAACGTACGTATTATTTATGGGTGATGTCATTGGGGTGACGCTACTTCGCGGTTTTTCACTTTTCGTGGTCGGTTCTGGAACCCATTAACCGCGATAAGTGAGGGATCACTGTATATCTCTGCCATGGCAACTGCCACCAACATCACTCCCGACTCTTCTTCTTATTATTATTATTTTAGATTTGATTGGCAGTTGGCAACCAGCTTACAGGTGCACTACTGCCATTGACATGATTATCATCACTTTATATCTTTGTATAAGGAGCTCTGAACAACTCCCCATGTGCGGAAAAAAAATATCCATCCTTGGACTCGTGGTGGCGGAGTGGTTAGCACTGCAGCAGCACAGCAACTCACCCTTGGACAGGGGATCCAGGGTTCGATCCCAGCCCCCGACCAATAGTGATCTGTGTGGAGTTTGCATTTTCTCCCCGTGTCTGCGTGGGTTTACTCCGGGATTTCTCCGGTTTCCTCCCACATCCCAAAAACATGCAAGTTAGATTAACTGGCATCAAAACTGGGGATTCTAAATTGTCCTTAGGTATGACTGTGAGAGTGAATTGTTGTCCGTCTCTCTGTGTTGGCCCTGCGATGGACTGGCGATCTGTCCAGGGTGTACCCTGCCTCTCGCCCAAAGATGCTGGGGTAGGCTCCAGCCTAAAGGATTAAGCGAAAGAAGATGGATGGATGGATGGACTCGCTAAAAGATCATAGGACTGCCTATAATGTTCCTATGAAGTCAAAGATCATAGGACCGCCTATGTCTGTGTGTCAATCATAGGACTTTGTGTTGCCATGGTAACCATATCAAAGATCAAAGGCAGGCATCACTCACGATCATAGGAATCACTATGACATCATCAAAGATCATAGGACTCGCAATGACATAATCAAAGATCAAAGGCAGGCATCACTGAACGAGTGGTAACGTCAAAGATCAAAGGCCCATTTCACCAGGGTTACTGTTGCCATGGTAACTGTGTCAAAGATCACAAGGACTCGCTATGACATCATCAAAGATCACAGGACTCTCTATAACATCATCAAAGATCAAAGGCAGGCATCACTGAACGAGTGGTGACATCAAAGATCAAAGGCAGGTTTCACCAGCGTTACTGTTGCCATGGTAACTATGTCAAACATCAAAGGCAGGCATTACCATGGTTACTGTTGCTATGGTAACCATGACAACAAAAGCAGGAATGGAGAAACGCTTGCTTACACTTGCTTTCTACGGGCATGCAGAAATACTTGCTCATGCTTGGTTTCTACCGGCATGCACGGGTATGCACGGGCATGCACAGGTATGCACTAGTTATTTACAAATTCAAAAATGGTTGAAATATTCCAAAACAGTTAAACTTATAAAATGTGTAGTAAACCAGTAGTTACCCACCCCCCCCCCCAAATTCATTCATTCAATTCAGTTTTATTTAGGCAAATGTATTGGACAAATCCAATACTTTATTTAAGTGTTTTAGCAATACATGCTCATTCACAACACTAGTCCACAAGAAGCTTTCAGAAAAGAAAAAGTAAAACAAAGAAAATGTTAAAGATAAGATCTTTCGGCACCACACGAGTAGGTTGCCTTTTTGCAAAAGCGAATCAATTTCTTCCCATTTCTATTTACTATCTGGCTCTCTTGCTAATCTTTCTGACCCAGCGACACCTTTATTCCATCCAGACATGTAGATCGCCCAAATGTCTCCTGAGCCACCGGATGGAGCCACTGTTTCTTGCAGGAGGCAGTACAGTAGAGACCAGCTGTTAGCACTTAACCGGCCCACGATGCTAACGCAAAAACTTGACATACCGGGAGAAATAAGACTGAAACGGCGTGGATGTTGAGCTGGAGTAAGACGGCGGGCAAGGAATATAAGGTACAGACCCGTCCTCCCATCCGTTATTATGGGGAATGTACAATCGCTACTCAATAAGACTGATGAGCTAGTGGCTATCTCCCGCTACGAGAGCGTGCTCAGAGAGAGTAGCTTGATGTTGTTTACCAAGACATGGCTAACAGAACTAGCAACAGATGCTAACATCAAACTGGATGGTTTACATGCAATACGGGCAGACCGGACACCAGACAGTGGGAAGGAAAGGGGGGGGGGGAGTGATAATGTATGTCAATAACAGCTGGTGCAGACCGGGACATATCACGGTGAAACAACAACACTGCAACAAAGACATTGAGTTTCTAGCTGTTAGCATGCGGCCTACCTATCTCCCGAGGGAATACTCATACGTGATCTGCATTGTTATTTATGCAAATCAGACGGCGAACGCTAAGACAGCGTGTGACGTCATCCACTCAGTAACTGGCAGGCTGCTGACAGAACACCCAGATGCTCTTCTCCTCATCTCAGGTGATTTCAATCATATTTCACTGTACCCCATTCTACCCACGTTCACCCAGTATGTCACATGCCACACTAGAGACAATAAAACACTGGACTTATTCTATGCAAATACTAAGGAGGCGTACACCTCATCACCATTCCCCCCACTCGGGAGATCGGCTCACAACTTGGTTCATCTCCTGCCGGTGTACAAACCCCTAGTACACAGACAACCTCCGGTCATGCGCACAGTGAAGTTATGGTCTGAGGAGACAATGGACGCTCTAAAGGACTGTTTTGAAACCACTGCCTGGGAGCAGCTCTGCGATCCACATGGTGAGGACATCGATGGCTTCACTCACACCATCACGGACTACATCAGCTTCTGTGTGGACAACACCATACCCACCAAGACCATACGGTGTTGCTCAAACAACAAACCCTTGATCAACCCTGAGATAAAAACACTTCTGAGACAGAAGAAGAGGATCTTCAGGTCGGGGAACAGGGAGATGCTGAAGTCCGTACAGAGGGAGCTGAGGAGGAAGATCAGAGAAGGCAAAGACAGCTTCAGGATGTCACGATTGCCCTCACGGACCATCACAAGACGCCTCAGTCACCAGTGAGTTTGCAGTGATGTTTATTTACAGTGCAGGTTAGGCAGGCATAGGAATACACACAAGGAATGGACACGTTTGAGCCGGGGAGCGCCCGATGCGCCAGACGAATAACAATGAAGGTTAGTCACACTGAACGTACCTTACAAACAGGACCATTAACAGGAATCACAGAGATTAACAGGAATTAACAGGGCATAATGGGAACACAACAGGAACACAACAGAGACTGCCGCATTGGAGGACATTCAGCACCAGCTTTTATCCCTGGCCGCTAATGACCCCAATGCGGCACAGCTGCTCGCAATGACAGCAGCGCAGCAGCTGACTTTGACAGCAGGGAGCTTCCCCGGGCGCCTTCACAATAAGAGCCCGAGGAGCTGGAAGGAATCCTCTGCTGCCAAAGCCAGGGAAATATGATATGAGAGCCGAGTGTGGACAGATCCGACACTGGGGTTATGACAGTACCTCCCCTTCGAGGCTGAGCTCTGAGCGGCCCAAGTAACACCCAAGCCCCCCCACCCCCCCTAGGGTGGGTGGATGGGGCGCTGGCAGGAGGGAGAGAGACAAAAAAAAGGACAAGCAAATAACAAGACTAACAAGGCAGTAGAGACAGAAAAAAAAAAAAAATACTCCCTTGAATGTGGGTGACAAGAACAGAGTCAAAATAGGCAGTACACCTATTGGCAAAAAACACATCAACATAAGGTGGAGGGAAAAGAACCACCAAACACAGAAACAAAGTAGAGAGCCACAAAACACAAATCAATCCCCCTCCCCTCCCCGTACACCCCAACAGTCCCACAGACGAAATCAGAAACCCGGGGAGGGTGCAGTCCTGACCCGGAGGGATGGGGGCAAAAGGTTCGGGGGGGTCGTCCGGCATCAAAAGGCCACAGAACAGGGAGGGGAAAAGAGGACAGTTCGGGCGGCCTACCCCAGTCCCATGCTCGGAAGCAGAGAGTTTCAGGCGGCCGGAGCAGGTCGCCACACAGGAAGTCAAAAATGTCGGGGGGGCCGGCCCAGAGAACCAAACCGGCGAGACAGTCCTTCAGGCGGCCGCCCCGCAACACCAGCCCACCAGAACCATTGGGAAGAAGCAGCCGGCGGTCCCGCTGAAAAGGGGAGAGATGAGGGGCAACCGGGCGAAGCGTTCGGGACCCCAACGGCCCCAGGTGGAGATGGGTAGCGCTCCTCAGGGAGACGAGGAGGATGACGGTGGTGATGAGGGTGACGAGGGGAATGAGCCTGTCCAGCATCCGGTGGCCGGGGATCTGCAGCTCCCTCACCGAATCCAGGACCTGCTGGTGCAGTGCCCACGTCGGACCCCGATTGGGCCTCCGGAACCGAACCCACGGTGGACCCCGATTGGGCCTCCGGAACCAAACCCACGGTGGACCCCGATTGGGCCTCCGGAACCAAACCCGTGACGGACCCCGACTGGGTCGGCGTGGCACCAAACTCGACCTCCAACCCTGAAACCGGAACCTCTGGCGCAGCAGGCGAAAGCAGCCCCTCGCCGGCGACCCTGGGAGAAGGCTCGAAAGAGAGAGAAAACCCGGGATCAGGATCACCGGCAGCGCCAGAACCCGGCGAGATAAGCTCGGACGCAGCGGACGGCTGCACCCGGCTCATCTCCCCTTGAGACAGGCAAAAATGCTCTAAGAGGTGAAAAAGAAAGACAAAGTAGAGCACTTGCCTGAGCTCGGGTTCTGACGCCGTCCAGGACTGCGAAGATCCGGGCTCAGATGTCAGGAGGTCGTCCTCAGGCTCCCACTCAGCCGCGTCGGGCTCCGCAGCTGGCGTGATGGTGTGCGCAGCTAGAGAGTCCTCCGGCACCGATGTCCACGCCGATGGCCCGCACGGCGTGGTGGCAGGAGAACCTCGACCCGCTGGACCGGACCGCTCCTCCGTGGAACCCCGGGGACGCTTTCTCATCGGCGAAGGCTCCACGCTGCAGTCCGCTCTCCTCCTCCGCCCACGGCGTGGCTGCGGAACCGGAACCAGGCTCTCCAGAACCGCAGGCCCCCTCCTCATCCAGCGACGTTGGCCTGGCGTCAAGGACCGCTCAGCGGAGGGAGACACAGAGGAAGCAGGGTTAATTCTTTCATCCACAGCAGGTGGAGGGAGCTCGGGGGGCTGCATACCCCGAACTCCACCCCCAGGAGTCAGACAAGGCAAAGCAATATCGAAATGAGAGAAATTATCATGCACTTGCCTTTCTCCTGAGGGTAAGATGGTTCCCGCTGTGGGGGACGTCGTTCCTCCCTTTCCCCGCTGGATGGCGACAGAGGGCCCTCTGGGAAGACGAGGTGAGGCCACTCGAGACGGTTCCGGGATGGGACTCGCTGAAACGGAGCTCCCGAGACACACAGCAGCCAGGATAGGCGACGAGGAGGAGGGGGCGACAGCCGGGGTCAGTCAGGCATGGAGCGCTGACGGGACAGCAGGCGAGGGCCCGGGAAAAGACGAGGCTGCGGGGATTCCCCTCTGACGAGGCACAGGAGTGACAGCTGTGTGGGGGGTTGAGCCCTTGCGGCGACCCGGAACTGGATCCAGACGGGGTTTCAGCTGAGGATTCTGCTGAGGAGAGCCCGCGTCGTTACGCCGACGTCGTCGTCGGCCCCCAGACGGCGCGCACTCCTGGTTCTGCTCCGGGACGGGGAAGGAGCAACGACGCAGGGAGCGAGGATGCCTTCTCCCCTGCTTCCTACTCCTCTCCTCCAGCCCACGAAGCGACTCGCGTTGGGCGGCAAGTTCCTCCCACCTCGCTATCACCCCCAGGTGACCGTCAAGCTCGAGGGGGAGATTGAGCAGAAATTCCTCAGCGTAGTCCAAATGTCTTAACTTGTCGCTGGGAGCATTCCACAGCGTAGCGGAAAAGATGGTGTTGTCAATATCTTCCAGAGCTTCCGCTAGCTGCCTGCCCAGGTGCCCGCTGCGGCTCCTGGATGACGTCATACTCCCAGCTGCAGACACTCAGACAGGTAGAAACAAACAGTCCAATACTGCAAACTGCACGGTGAATGGCGTCTCAAACAACGCCTCCTCTCCGGGCGTTTGGCGGCAGTCTACTGTCACGATGGTGAGTTTGCAGTGATGTTTATTTACAGTGCAGGTTAGGCAGGCATAGGAATACACACAAGGAATGGGCACGTCTGAGCCGGGGAGCGCCCGATGCGCCAGACGAATAACAATGAAGGTTAGTCACACTGAACGTACCTTACAAACAGGACCATTAACAGGAATCACAGAGATTAACAGGAATTAACAGGGCATAACGGGAACACAACAGGAACACAACAGAGACTGCCGCATTGGAGGAAATTCAGCACCAGCTTTTATCCCTGGCCGCTAATGACCCCAATGCGGCGCAGCTGCTCGCAATGACAGCAGCGCAGCAGCTGACTTTGACAGCAGGGAGCTTCCCCGGGCGCCTTCACAATAAGAGCCCGAGGAGCTGGAAGGAATCCTCTGCTGCCAAAGCCAGGGAAATATGATATGAGACCCGAGTGTGGACAGAACCGACACTCGGGTTATGACACAGGAAGAAGATAGAGGACAAGCTGCAACAGAGCGACATCGGTGGGGTCTGGAGAAACCTTAAAACCATCTCTGGGCTCCAGAATACCTCATCCCAAACCACGGGGGGGGCAGGGAGTGGGCGAACACTCTGAACCTGTTTTTTAATAGGTTTGACCAACCGCCCTCTCCCCGACTGCACAACAACCACTGCTGCCTCTAAAGTCATCGAGACCTGCTGTCCACACCCCACTCCACCAACACCCCCCCCACTCCTAGCACACAGCCCCCCAACCTGACCCTCACTAAGACCCAGTTGAGGACGGAGCTGAGGAAGCTCAAGGTGAGGAAGGCCTCGGGACCGGACGGCATCAGCGCAAAGCTCCTCAAGTCCTGGGCAGACCAGCTGTGTGGGACTGTGGAGCACATCTTCAACCTGAGCCTGAAGCTGGGGAGGGTACCAAAGACTTCCCACCCCAAAGACCTGAACAGCTACAGACCAGTGGCCCTGATTTCTCACATGATGAAGACCCTGGAGAGACTGCTCCTTGCTCACCTCCGCCCCCTGGTGGGACCAGTGATGGATCCACTCCAGTTCGCCTACCAGCATGGCATTGGGGTGAAGGATGCGGTGATCTTCCTCCTTCACCGTTCTCTGTCCCACCTGGAGAAGCCTGGGAATGCGGTGAGGATCATGTTCTTTGACTTCTCCAGTGCTTTCAACACCATCCAACCGATGATCCTGAAGGACAAGCTGCTGTGCGCAGGGGTGGACCAGCACCTGACATCATGGATCCTGGACTACCTCACTAACCGACCACACTTTGTGAGAACCCGGGATTGTGTGTCCGACACGATCATCGGTAGCACGGGGGCCCCCCAGGGAACAGTTTTGGCTCCCTTCCTGTTCACCCTTTATACTGCAGACTTCTCACACAACACAACACATTGCCATCTACAGAAGTTCTCTGACGACTCTGCGATCGTCGGCCTTATCTCCAACGGAGATGAAGCTGAGTACAGAGGACTTATCCAGGACTTCGTGGACTGGTGCCATCGGAACTGCCTCCAGATCAACGTGAGGAAAACTAAGGAGCTGGTGGTGGACTGCCGCAGGCAAGGACAACCCCTCACAGTACCAGAAAACATACAGGGAATAGACATTGAGACGGTGACATCCTACAAGTACCTGGGTGTTCATCTGAACAATAAACTAGACTGGTCACACAATACCGACACACTGTACAAGAAGGGACAGCGCAGGCTGTTCCTACTGAGGAGGCTCAGGTCTTTTGGTGTACAACGGGCGCTGCTGAAGACATTCTATGACACGGTGGTGGCATCAGCCATCACTTTTGGAGTGGTCTGCTGGGGCAGTGGCATTACAGCAGCCGATAGGAAGAGACTGAACAAACTGATCAAGAGAGCTAGCTCTGTCCTGGGGCAATGCCTTGACCCAGTGGAGGAGATAGGAGAGAGAAGGATGGTGGCTAAACTGTCATCTCTGCTGGAGTCCGAGTCCCACCCTTTGCAGGACATACTGAATGCACTGAGGAGCTCATTTAGCAGTAGACTACATCCTCCTAGGTGCGCAACCGAGAGGTTTCACAGGTCCTTCCTACCTACGACTGTCAGACTGTATAACCTAAGCAGGGCTGCTCGCAGAGATAGCAAAAAAAATGTGACGACCTAATAGTATTGAATGCAAAAGACGCAATAGACTTACACAAATGGTCCCCTCCAGTATACAACTAGGACAATATCAGTCGCTACAGAGGGTGACAATACAATATGTATGGGTACATACTCATGCTATGTAAGATAACTAAGTAGACGGTTATGCTGTTTATTCCATCTAGCTACAATGCTCCGCACTGTGTATATATATTTATATATTTATGTGTACATATGTATGTTCACTGCTCTTATTTTTTATTTTTACATTTATTTTTCTTATCTTCTTAATTATTGCTCTGAGTGTTGCTATCCCTGTGCTGTTGCAATCCTGGAATGTCCCCATTGTGGGACTAATAAAGGCTTATCTTATCTTATCTTATCTTATTTTATAAACAGATGATTAAGATCTTAATATTTGCAAAATTCTTCATTTAGATTTGATTGGCGGTTGGCAACCAATGCAGAGAAAAAGCAGTTACAGTGGGGCAAAAAACTATTTAGTCAGCCACCAACTGTGCAAGTTCTCCCACTTAAAAGATGAGAGAGGTCTCCAATTTTCATCATAGGTATACCTCAACTATGAGAGACAAAATTAGAAAAAAAAATCCAGAAAATCACATTGAAGGATTTTTAATGAATTAATGGGTAAATTCCTCGGTAAAATAAGTATTTGGTCACCTACAAACCACCAAGATTTCTGGCTCTCACAGACCTGCAACACCTTCTTTAAGAGGCTCCTCTGTCCTCCACTCGTTACCTGTATTAATGGCACCTGTTTGAACTCTTTATCAGTATAAAAGACACCTGTCCACAACCTCAAACAGTCAGACTCCAAACTCCACTATGGCCAAGATCAAAGAGCTGTCAAAGGACACCAGAAACAAAATTGTAGACCTACACCAGGCTGGGAAGACTGAATCTGCAATAGGTAAGCAACTTGGTGTGAAGAAATCAACTGTGGGAGCAATTATTGGAAAATGAAAGACATACAAGACCACTGATAATCTCCCTCGATCTGGGGCTCCATGCAAAATCTCACCCTGTGGGGTCAAAATGATCATGAGAACGGTGAGCAAAAATCCCAGAACCACACAGGGGGACCTAGTGAATGACCTGCAGAGAGCTGGGACCAAAGTAACAAAGGCTACCATCAGTAACACACTACGCCGCCAGGGACTCAAATCCTGCAGTGCCAGATGTGTCCCCCTGCTTAAGCCAGTACATGTCCAGGCCCGTCTGAAGTTTGCTAGAGAGCATTCGGATGATCCAGGAGAGGACTGGGAGAATGTCATATGGTCAGATGAAACCAAAACAGAACTTTTTGGTAAAAACTCAACTTGTCGTGTTTGGAGGACAAAGAATGCTGAGTTGCATCCAAAGAACACCATACCTATTGTGAAGCATGGGGGTGGAGACATCATGCTTTGGGGCTGTTTTTCTGCAAAGGAGAAAACAGGACGACTGATCCGTGTAAAGGAAAGAATGAATGGGGCCATGTATCGTGAGATTTTGAGTGAAAACCTCCTTCCATCAGCAAGGGCATTGAAGATGAAACGTGGCTGGGTCTTTCAGCATGACAATGATCCCAAACACACCGCCCGGGCAACGAAGGAGTGGCTTCGTAAGAAGCATTTCAAGGTCCTTGAGTGGCCTAGCCAGTCTCCAGATCTCAACCCCATAGAAAATCTTTGGAGGGAGTTGAAAGTCCGTGTTGCCCAGCGACAGCCCCAAAACATCACTGCTCTAGAGGAGATCTGCATGGAGGAATGGGCCAAAATACCAGCAACAGTGTGTGAAAACCTTGTGAAGACTTACAGAAAACGTTTGACCTCTGTCATTGCCAACAAAGGGTATATAACAAAGTATTGAGATGAACTTTTGTTATTGACCAAATACTTGTTTTACCGAGGAATTTACCAATTAATTAATTAAAAATCCTTCAATGTGATTTTCTGGACTTTTTTTCCCTCATTTTGTCTCTCATAGTTGAGGTATACCTATGATGAAAATTGGAGACCTCTCTCATCTTTTAAGTGGGAGAACTTGCACAATTGGTGGCTGACTAAATAGTTTTTTGCCCCAATGTATATATGTGTATATCCATATGCACATATAAACACATACATACAGTACATACATACATCCATATGCACATACAGTATATATATAAAGAAAAAATGCCATGATTGTTATGTTGGAATAATGAAGGACGATGAGTTTCCACTGTTGAACACTGGACTGTCTTTATTGAACTGCACAACACAATATATATCCCAGTTGTAGCACGCCTGACATCACTCACCCTCCCAACCCCAGCTGAGCTACGGCAAGCCCCAGAGTACAATTCTCATATGTAACATTCCTCCCCTTACAAAGTTCCAGGCCCCAGTTCAATAACTCAACAACCAAAGAACACAGTGTACAAATCACACCATTTTTTTTCTTACATATGTACATGAAAACTATAAACAGATGAAGACCTTGGGTGCCTGAGTCGACTATCAGTACACCCGGCCAAGTTGGAGTGGATTATTCTGCCGCTAGATCCAACTGACATTAAACACAGCAGTTCATGTAACATAGTTCTCCAGGTACCAAGGCCTCCAACAAATTCTAGTTGGGCGTCCCCCAGGAAGGGACCCTGCACCTGGCACCGTTGGCCTAATTTGTGGGCCCTCATCAGGCAGGACCCCCCAGTCCCAGCTCTCACTAAAGCGTCCCGCTGCAGGCTCAGTCCCTTGCCGTGGTGGCGACCTCCTCAATCTACTGGCGTGCCAAAGAGATCCATCATCCAGTTCAAACATGTCCGGGCCCCTTTTCCTAGTGATTTGCCGCGGTCCCATCCACAGCGGTTGTAGCTTATGAGCGCGGACAGGATGCTTGATCCACACCTGATTTATTGATAAAAATTACATATTTTGACTTAACAGCTCTGAAAGAAAAATCCCATATTATTCTATAATACTTGTTGTATAGTGCCATGTCTGATATGACTTGTGATTCATGTATGGCCTTGAACAGCCCCAGTCTACATGTGAGTGTGCCTGAGTTAGCAATTTTAATCACCAGCTGTACTGATACATTTTTGTTTTGGATGTCTAGTCCTGTGTGACTGAGGATGTACTGGCTCCTTGTTTCCTGGGAGCAAAGATAAGAACTGTTACACCCTGTCTTGACAGATGTACTGAAGAACAGTTTCTCAGTGGTCTCTCTGTCTTCCCATGAATAAGACAGCTTTAAAAGCTAGAACAATGAATGGCTGATTCAGAGGTATGGATGGTCAGACTTGGGGCTGCCTCTGTATTTCTCCCTCATTGGCCACATGAGGAATACATCTACTTACACTACCGTTCAAAAGTTTGGGGTCACCCAGACAATTATTTTGTGTTTTCCATGAAAAGTCACACTTATTTATCACCATGAGTTGTAAAATGAATAGAAAATATAGTCAAGACATTGACAAGGTTAGAAATAATGATTTGTATTTGAAATAATAATTTTTTCCTTCAAACTTTGCTTTCATCAAAGAATCCTCCATTTGCGCAATTGCAGCATTGCAGACCTAACATGATTGCACAAGGGTTTTCTAATCATCCATTAGCCTTCTGACGCAATGAGCAAACACATTGTACCATTAGAACACTGGAGTGATAGTTGCTGGAAATGGGCCTCTATACACCTATCTAGATATTGCACCAAAAACCAGACATTTGCAGCTAGAATAGTCATTTACCACATTAGCAATGTTTAGAGTGTATTTCTGATTAGTTTAAAGTTATCTTCATTGAAAAAAAGTGATTTTCTTTCAAAAATAAGGAAATTTCTAAGTGACCCCAAACTTTTGAACGGTAGTGTACATCTAAATATTCTGCCTGATTTTTGACTCAGATTAATTATACTGAAAATTATTCTAACATTTTGGCACACCGAACAGCGGATCCACATATCCCTGTCTTTCCGGTGCCTCTGCCTGATTTCAGCAAGTGCACAGCTGACAAAAGACCTTCCCAGGCTGGGTACAAGACTCAGTTTTACTGTAGTGAAGGCATTTCGAACCGGGGCGCTGGAACTGACTGGGTGACGGATCTAAGAATCCTACAGGCGGCTTGGATGTAAGTACATTTATGTGTTGTTAAGCTTATGGACATTGGGTTTGTGTCCCAGTGAGTTAAATATGGTTTTAAGCCTGAGCCGTTTAACGCACAGGAATTAACGCAAGATACTGTATAATTACTGCACAGTGAACTTTTTGATATTTATCAATTTTTTGATATTTATCAAGGTGAGATTCTGCCTCAATACTGCAGTGAGCTGTTAATTGATAGATTCTGGGAAGATTCTGTTAGTCTGCCAAAGTGAGCATTGGATTTGAAAAAAAAAAAAAACAACAAAACAAAACACTGGATAATATTGTGCAGGGTGTTCCTGTCTGGCAATATTGCGGGTTTTACTTAATCCTTGCGAGACACTATGTGGAAATATACAGTGACCGCTGATTTTTGTGTTACCAGTAATTGTCTTAAGTCTTGTTGTAGCATTGGTTTGGATAAAAGTTACTGTAGTTTGTCTGTTTCTTTGTGTTTGTGTCTTGTGCTTTGAGAAATCTGCTCCGGTGAGAGGGAGACGGAGTTCTCCGCGAAGGCGGAAGGAGCAGGTTGCACGGAGTGGAGCATCACTTCCGCCCTCCAAAGAGAGCAGATGCTTTTCTTCCCAGCTCCCTATCCTGCCTTCCTGACCTATTCCCAGCTTTGCAATGTTGCGTTTTTGTCTGTGTCTAGTCGCTCTTCTTCTGCTGAATCTTAATCTAATTGGAAATTATGGATTTGGAAGCGGCTTAAATGTGCTATTGTCACTATTTTTCAACAATAATCGGGCCAAGGGGGAGCCCAAGAATTGGAACCTGCGAGGAGACTCATGGACATTGGAATTCGTGGAAACATTATTGGTTATGATCTCAGGACTTCTATTTTTGGCTGTGAAGTTCCCTGATGCATCAGAAATTGAAGGAAGGTGAGAGAGCTGATCAAAGCGGACCCGGCAAGCTCCTTCATCAAATTCGACCAGTTGGGGAAGGCACGAGTAGCGGCAAACGGTGAACTGAATGACAGTGATTCAGTGGAGGAATGCATCTGGAGCCCTGTGCTTTCCATGGAAAAACAGTTTAAGCCTGCATATATGAAAGCACAGAATTTGCACGGGTGAGGACAAATTCTATTCTCTGAGTGCACTGTGCTGATTTGATTTGACCTTGTTTGGTGCCCCGTGTTTACATTCCTCCTGATTGAGATAAGCGGAAGGACCGGCTCTTAACCCAAACAATCGACAATCAGTTGTTGTCGTATCAGCGGATTTGGACCCTCAAGGACAGTGCCCATGTGCCTTCTGCAAGCAAGAGAGATAGACTCTGGACTTGTTTATAAGTCACATGATTATAACATCTATCCACTGCCAGGAGGCGCCCTCTGCTGCTCACTAACAACTGTCACATCTACACTACACAATGCACCCAACTCACACATACTGATCCATTTATACTGACTGAAGATATTCACTCACTGCTCTCTTTGTGTCATTGTGTGGATTCTATTGTTTGCTAATTGTGCATTGAGAGTTTTTTTCTTGTAATCATAATATCGGTCATATATGAACTTTATTCTGATAAACAATGCTTTTTTCTCTCTCCTACTGTGTCCATCCTCCCCCTCTGCCTACTGTTCCCCTCCTGCTGACAGGCGCCTCCACGGCTCGCCGTGTCATTGAGAATGTCATTTATGACGTTTTCAGTGTCAAGTCAAATTCCTCATATATTTACCTGTTATTTACTTGTAAATGTGCTTAGCAATAAACTTATTCTGATTCGGATTCTGATAAAGGAGTTGGTTAATTACTTATTATCCTCTTGGGAAATGATTAAAATTGTGGGTGTTTGCAAATAATACTTTTGGGTGAGAAATTCTATTGTGTTCTCATAGTGGTAGACAAAAAGTTGACATAAGAATGTTGGGTTGCCAGATTTGTTTTTCCAAGTTTTTTGGGTTGCCATTTCAAGCTTGTTTTAAGGCTATCGTCCTGTTTCTCTGTGTGAGCAGCTGCCCGAAAGTAACCTTGGAGAGACAACAGGACTGCGCTGCGTGTGTGTATGTGTGGTGTATGTGTGGGCCCTTGCGTTTGACAGTGAGTGAGTGAGAAGAAGGGGAAGAGGAGAGAAAAAAAAATCTATATATGGGTATTTTTGCAGCACTAAGGGGTTTTACAGTTTCATTTTGTGGGTTTTGACTTTAAAGTTGCATCACTGGTAAATATTCACATAGTTTTAAAGCCAGTATTTTCATTTACTCTATTTTTTCTTTGGATAATGAACAACATTGGGCTATTTTTAAACAATTTTTTGACGTATCACTGATTTTTTATTGACTCAGTTGCATTATCTCTCTGACTGAAGAATGACAGTGAACTTTACAGGGAAAAAGGATGCCGGACTAACAGCCTGACAGGGGTCCTCCTTTCCTCTGTTCCATGCTCTCAGCCAAACAACGTCGCCTCACCACTGCCTGCGCTCCTCCCGTCGACAACAAAGCCATGATGGATAAGCCAATAAGTTAAGTACAATTGCATGCATGTTAATCACCGCTACCAGCATGACAATGACAAACTTAACTGAACATTATGACATAATGCTGTCAATTAATAATGACCAGTCACTGAAGGCTTTAAATACTATAGGAGGAAATATAGGGAATATTAATAAATAATACATATGATCAGGTATGAATTATTTAATTTATATTGATGTATTGGAATCTGAGATCAAATCTCATTTCATATACATCAGAAAAGTTAATAACACTCGTAAGGGGCACCAGCTTCTATCTTTAAGAAGCAATTTAATCTTTAATTTAACTTTATACCTGTTTAATCACTCAGTAACTTAATCAATAATCAGTCTCAAAAATTTTCCGTGAATTCGATACCTGGGCTTGAACAGACTCAGAATGAAATAAATTCCCAACAACTTCTCTCATTTTTAAATATTTATTAAACAAAATGATTAACCGACATTGCAGTAATTTCATTACTCATAAAATCAATCTTGTAAATGATAGATTAACAATGTCAATATTTTCGGAACCAGGGTTAAACTGAGAAACCAATTTCTATCAGTTTGTGTTAACATATTATGGAAACAATGCAAATTTATGGAGAAAGTTTACTAATTATATGAAAAAGTCCTTGATTTATCTTAAGAAAATAAAAACGGAATTTTAATGAAAAGAAGAGTTACGTTAAGGGCTTCTTAATTTGCATCTGATTAGATACACAAATTATTACCGAACCTCAGACGTTTAATTCAGCAGATGAATGAAAGTTGCAGCTCACATGATCCTCGTTCGGCGTCGTCCTCAGCCCAAGATTTCGTGGACGTTAATATCTGCCCGCAGACATTTTCAGGGTCCACATTTCGACCTTTAAATTCAAGCGGTCGAAGGGGCTGGATTCCGGGCTGTGACCCACAGTTGAAACTGGGTTTGGAGCCAGATGATGATGCTTCTTCAGCGCGTTGATTCCTCAGCTGCACGAGCCTTCACAGGTCCTCGATAATAATTAGATCTAATCAGATCTCAAATTAAAAAAAAAACTTTCGGACTTTAGATAAAAATTATGGCTTCTGGTGGGTGCTTGGTCAAGAAAAATATAAAAATAAAGTCAAGATTAAAGTTTACATTAAAATTAAACAAACAGTGATTTTACAGAAAGTTTAGCAAAGAAAAAGAGATAAGTAAAAGTTGGAGTTTAACTCCGATTAAAAAAAATTGAGCTCAAAGAAATAGGAATTCCTAGGCATTTAAGAGAAAAAGAAAATACAAAGTTACATAAACAAATTACGAGTTATCTGCTCTGTGTTCAGAAAAACGACACGTGGTCGACGTCTTTGTTCAGACGGTCCTTTGTTCTTCCTTACTGTGTGTAGACAATAGAGAGACGATCAGTGAAAGGGAAGAGAGACAGAGGCAAAAGAGGACGAAGCAGGGGTCCCTCTCCTTTATATAAGCTCTGTTGAGCTTCGCGGGCTTCCGGCCTGACCGGAATCTCAGCCAATGAGCGTCCTTCGTGGGCGGGCTCGATGAACTTTTAGTCCAATGAACAAACAGTCTATTGTTTGGAGTTCTTTGGGATGAAGAGTTGTCATGCAGAGGTTGGCTGCTGGAGTCACATGGTTTTAGAGGCAAAACTTTGATACATACTAGAAGTTAATATTTCCCTTTATGTATTAAACTAAGATAACTTTAGTGATTAGTATAAATTATAAGAAGTGCTTCTAAATCAACATGCAGGAATAAACATTCATTTAAACATTAACATGCATATATATATAAAATCACAGATTAATGCATTTCACACATATTATTGATTTTCCACATTAAAGACATCAGAGTCCATTTGCCTTTCATAGTCCTAAAAAGAAGAAGGTTTAGAATTGAGTTTGTAATAATGTACTTTAAAACTCACTGGTTAAATCCAGCGTGTCCCAAAGTTTGAGGAAATTAACTGAGTTGTGGATCTGTGTAGGCCAGGTCTGTAGCATGTTTATGGGGGCAATAAAAGCAAAGCCGGACATTGGGGAAATTCCTTAGGTTGGTTTTAACAAAAGAAAGGGGATTTCAGCTGTAGCCTGGGGGAAGAAAATCCATTTCTTTGTGTTACTCCTGGATGAAACAAAATATCTTTAAGCAGAAGAATAATTGTTGCTGAGCCAAAGTGAGATGATGCTACAATACAGTTTATATTACATGATTCAAAGCACAGAAGAGGTTGATAGTGACTATGTATGTGCATATGATTTCCCTGAGGCTGCTGAATATCAAACAGAGGTCTTTGTGCTTCTATGTCATATTATTGTTTTTTTCCAAAATACTACTTTCACTTCTCATGAATGACTGTGTGCTTAGTCAAATTTTAATCCTTTCACTGTCCATGTTAAAAAAAAAGAAAGATTCATTGTCCTTCCCACCCAGCGCCAACATGCTCTCCATCAGCTCCACTGCTGATTTGTCCCCTAACTCTGAAAGCATTAGGAGTCTCTGCCCTCTCACTGTCAGAAAGCGTATAGCGGTGGAGAAGCATCCTCTTGAGCACCTTATATTTTCCTTGGGCCGGCGGCTCCTGGAGAAGGCTCATCACCTGTTGCGTGGCATGCTCATCCAGTGCAGCGACCACATAGTAATACTTGGTGTCATCCATTGTTATCCTACGGAGTGCGAACTGGGCTTCTCTGTGCAAAAAACACACGGCCGGGTTGTGAAGCCAGAAGCCCGGGAGCCCGGGAGCTCGATTGGAACCATACACACAATGCTGGTGCCCTCCCTCCAGGCAGTCTCCGGGGCCGTGCTCGGCTCGCTTTCCATGGCACGTCTCGGGTCACCAACGTGGAGAAAGGAAGCAGGCAAGACGACGAGCTGGACAACACAGTTACTTTATTCTTTCTCCAACATTTTTTACAGCAAAAGCCATACCCAGATCTCTGTGCATTCATTACTTTATTTCCATACATCGAGACCCGAAACTTCCAACCATAACACATTATTGTTTGAACAAAGAACTGTGTGGCACATTAACATAACATAACGCTGGCACTGCTTCAACATTCTTCTACTCCCAGCAGCTCTGGAAATTACTCCTTTCCCCAGGGGGCGCATAGTCCTTACTGTCCCATCTGGTACCCCCCGGTGACACCTCCTCTTTCAGTCCATTGTTCCCTGGGTGGAGAAGTCCAACACCATGCCCCCACAATGTCTGTAATCAGAGACTGAAGTCTTCTTTTGCCATGCAGTGAACAGCAGTTTGAGAACACACAACTATATATACTGTGACTGCAGCCCGCCTGACATCACCCCACCAAGGCGGGTACGGCAAGCCCCACAGGTCACACACACACCACACTCTCCACACATCATATTAGTCATGTGATTATTGAGAAAACATCAAAATATTCAATTCTCTTTTAAAAAAAACCCCACACCTTTTCACTCCAAAAAGCAAAATTGAATGGTCCGGATTTGCCACAGGCCATCACTAACATAGTAAACCCAGCCCAGTAAATCCTTGATACCCGCCCGCTGCTCTATTATTGACCAGCCTAGCTGTCAGCCATGTGGACAACAATATGCTAAGAAGTTAGCTTGCCAAGTGAGGTTTACATTATTATTTTCTTTAGATTTCAGACACCACTGTTTCCACTTGGTTCACCAATCCACACTCGATAATATATCTCGTGCCATTCTGACTTATATTTTTGGAGTGGTGCTACATTGAGCTCTGTTGATATCAACTTGACTAGGTGGTCAGTCAGCATTGGTCATGTGACCGACAGGGCAGCTAGCATTAGCTTCACTGCTGATACAGTCTGTTTGGATTGGTATTCTCTATATATTCACCCCCACCAGTGTTGCCAGATGTACGATAATTATTATATTTATACGATAATTTTGGCCTCTGTACGATCAATAATTTCAAAAATCCCCTAATGTACGATAATTTGACCCCTTCATTACATGGCTGCATTAATACATTTGCAAACACAATCGGAATACGGTCCTGTGCATACATATTATGTTTGTTTTTATGCATCGTCTCGTGTGCGCAGGCCTTGTGGAAAAGAAGACAGAAGACTCGTGTTGCAGTAGGAGAGCATAATTGCCAAGTCCACTTAGTATAAGTGACTTTAGGCTTATTTTTTTCTTAAGTCACTTGCAAATCTCGTCAGTCGCGGGATGTGGGTTTTTGGGCTTGTTTTTTAACGTGTAGTTGCTTATTTGAGCTTGCTTTGCTGTCTGTGTGACAGCTCTCCCAGCTTGGTTGTGCAAGATTATCAGCTGTATCTCCATGGCAAGAAATTAAAAATCTGTTAATTTTGGGGGAAGTTACTGACGTAAAAGTGGCCGGCCAGGGGCTTCACTTCTGGTGGCCAACGATCCAGCCAGTCTTTCGATAGCGATCAGTGGCCTGCTCGACTCCACTCGGCTCTGTACTCACTAGTGAGCTATACAGTTTTTTTTTTTTTAATATATGCAGATCAGTGCATATGGGACGTCCAATTGAAAAAAAAAATCTCCATTGAAATGAATGGCTAGATATCTATCTTTTGATCCCAATAAAATTTTGCCACGAGTTACTCATGTGATGTTTGTCAGTTTAAAAGAAAATTTTCCAAGTAATTAAAGTTGTCAGCTGTCGTATATTAACAGAATAATATTTAGTTTTGTTAAAACGACTAGCGGATGTGACCATCACGTCTAGAAGGACTGTTGCTGCTCAATAACCCAAAAGCGGCGACTGCTGTCGACCGAGATTAAAACAAACTTTTCCACAGGTAGTTTTTTTTTCTTTTTGTAATTAATTCATTAACTGATTGTCTGTGTTTAGCTTTCTTCTTTCGTACGGAGCTGGAGGAACTAGAGAACTACATCGACGAGTCTTATTACCGTTGCTGTGTTATGGAGCAGGCGAGTGTGTGTTCAGTCCCTGCTTCTCAGTCTAAGTGACCGAAACCCACAGATTCGCCAAAAATAACGCCCGAGAAATCACAGCAGGGCACCGAGGTTAGTGACATCCCTTTTCTCCATTGAGAATAAACTTACCAGCATGGATGGTAGACTGGCACTGGTCGAGCTCCTTCATCAAGAGTTCCAGAGTTTGCGGGAGAGTTTAGATTTCAGTCAAACACTGCTCATCTCTTTCGTAGAGGAAAATAACAGCCTAAAAAAGTCAGTAAACAAACTAACCATGTGGCTTGGCATTGTTGAAGGAGAAAACCGAAAAATGAAGGAAACAGTTCTCAGTTTACAGTCACGCAGCATGAGAGATAACCTTGTTTTTTTCTGGAATTGTTGAAAAAAATAATGAAAATCCAGAACAGCTGGTCCGTGAATTTATCTCAACACAACTAAAACTATGCCCTGAAGTCACAAATTGAATTATCTTCCACCGAGTCCACCAAATTGGGCAAAAAAATTCCCAGAATGAACGTCCCAGACCTATTGTTGCCAAATTTGAGCATTTCAAGCAAAAAATTTTGGTACAGAGACAGGGCAGGCAGCTTAAAAACACCAATTAGGGTCTAAATGATCAATTTCCACAGGAAATCTTGGAAAGGAGAAGGAAAATTTTTCCCATTAGGAAACAAAACATCCAAGAAGGTAAACAAGCTATTGTTTCTGTGGATAGACTGTATATAGATGGCAAGCTGTTAATGGATGAAACTATAATGCCCTGGGTATTCTAGAGCCTATTTTGTTTTGGTTTTTTAGCTACAGGTGGAAAAAGAGTGCGATTGTGCGCAGATCGCTTACTCTTACTCGATCTCAGTTTAATTTGTTAACATTTGTCAAAATGTTTATTTCTTTGTTGTTGAGGTTGTTGTTTGTTTGTCTGTTGTAGTTATTTTTTTTAAGTTGTTAGGTCATTGTTGTATGTTATATGCATTTTTTCACCACTTACTAACCTTTTTGTCTGTTTTCTCTCATACTTCTGGTTTATAGGAAATAACTTGAAGTACATGTACCCCATTTGCTTGCAATTGGAGGCAAATTGAACAGAGACATCATGTGCGCACACCCAATCATATATGCGTAGGTGTATATTTTACACACTATATATATATATATATATATATATATATATGCATACATTGCAGACATATAATCACATAGGCGCATTTAGTTAGTCTTTAGTACATAACCAGTTAGTGAAAACATGCCCACATTTAAGTTTGTCACGTGGAACATACGTGGAATTGGTACCAGAGAGAAGAGGCTAAAAGTTTTTAATCGACTGAAGGATCTACAGGCAGACTTTGTCTTATTGCAGGAGACACGTGTTTCTAAGTCGTCTGTAGATGCACTCACCTCCCCGGAATTCCCCCACATGTACTCAGCCGGCTTTAATTATAAGCAAAGGGGGGGGGGGGTAGCTATACTGGTAAACAGAAGAATACGTTTTGTTGTGAACAACACCATAGCAGATCCAGAAGGGAGATTTATAATACTAAAAATCTCAATCCAAAATTTGGAGCTATGTATTGCAAGCATTTATGGCCCAAATGTTGACAACCCATCTTATTTTCACACTTTTTTCACTTCTTTTTCTGAGCACTTGGACACTACACTTATAATAGGAAGCAACTTCAACCTGGTATTAAACCATGCAATCGACAGGCTCAGTACATCGGGGAATTACAGAAAATGACAGGCTACTGACACTCTCAAACAGTACATGAATGATTTTGGCCTTTGCAATGAATGGCGTTCTCTTCACCCAACTCTTCGGGAATACACTTTTTTTTTCATCAGTTCATAGTTCACATTCACATCTAGATTTCTTTTTAGCCAGTAACTCTATTGTGAGAGATATCACAGACACTGAAATATGTTCAAATCAAGCTATTAGTGATCACCATCCAGTAATCCAGTATCTCTTACACTAGTAAATAGGAAAGCTACAAGGGAAACTAGGAGCTGGAAATTTAATATGTCACTACTGAAAGACAAAGACTTTATTAACTACTTTAAAAAAGAGTGGGAATCATATCTGGGATATAATGATGTGCCAGGAATATCCCCAGGTGTTCTTTGGGAAGCAGCAACAGCGGTCATGCAAGGTACAATAATCGCTTACTGTTCATATAAGAATAAGAAAGAAAAAGCACTGGTACTGGACTTAGAACAGAAAATTAAATCACTGGAGACAACCTATGCCGTTTCCCCACAGGAACAGACACTTAACAGTTTGAGAAAATTAAAGCTGGAGTTAAAAGAAATTACAAACAAAAGAGTACAGTTTTTAATACAAAGACTGCGTCTTGAGAAGTTTGAACACAGTAATAAATCGTGGTGATATCTTGTGAACCAGCTTAGATTGAATAAAGAAAAAACAACTATCCACTCTATCAATGATATGACTGGAAATATTACCCATTAGCCTGAAGAAATAAATAACTCCTTCTGAAAGTTTTATGAAAACCTCTACTCATCTCAGGTTAAGCCATCTGACTCAGAGATAAATAAATTTTTGGATGATATTAACTTACCACAATTAAATAATGAACAGATTGCAGCTATGGATGCACCTCTTCAGGTGTCTGAACTCCAGGAGGCACTTAAGCACATCCCAAACAATAAAGCTCCTGGACCAGATGGTTTTCCAGTAGAATTTTGGCCTGTGATGGTACTTTTTTTTTTTTTAAGATGGTAAACCAAATTAAAGAAGATAATGTAATCTCTCCAAATATGAATTTAGCTAGTATTATCCTGCTCCTTAAACCTGGAAAATAACCTACGCTTCCATCCAGCTACTGTCCCATCTCACTTATGAATGTCGATCTTAAAATAATTGGCAAAGCTCTTGCTAAAAGACTGGAAAGGATAATTCCGTTTTTTATACACCCAGATCAAACAGGTTTCATCAAAGGTAGGCACTCGGCTGATAATACACGTAGGCTTTTTAATTTAATAGACTACTGCAAGATCAATAACTTAGAAACTACAATCTTGTCCCTGGATGCAGAGAAAGCCTTTGACTGTGTTAACTGGAAATTTCTTTTTATGGTGTTAAACAAGTTTGGGTTTGGTTCATCTTTCATAAACTGGATTAAAACACTATATAGGTGTCCAGCTGTGTCTGTCTGAACAAATGATCAGACTTCCTGAAGCTTTAATCTCCAGAGAGGTACTAGGCAGGGGTGTCCACTTTCTCCCTCACTTTTTACCATCTTTATTGAACCATTAGCAGCAGCCATACGACAAAGTGTTGATATCAGAGGTATTCAAACTGGAGTAAAAGAAAACAAGATAAGTCTTTATGCTGATGATGTATTGATTTTCCTTGAAAACTCACAAAGAGCTCTTCTTCAGACAGTGGCGCTCATTGATAAATTTTCATCATTATCAGACTACTCTATTAACTGGGTAAAATCAATAGTTCTACCTATAAATTGCAATTTCTCAAATACATCTACTATTTCAATACAATCAGGTAATATTAAATATTTAGGAATAGATATTTCCCCCAGACTCTCAGCGTTATTGTGACTAAATCACATTCCCCTTTTAAAAAAAATACAGATGACCTTACACGCTGGAGGACACTACCTTTATCACTAATGGGAAGAGTCACAACCGTTAAAATGATGGTCCTTCCTAAAATCAACTATTTGTTCTCAATGATTGATATGATAAAAACAAGACACTCTCACAGTGAACTGTCACTGCAATCAAGTGGAGAAGATGGCGGCAGCAGGTAGCAGCGGCTTGGCAGGTGCTGATGCTTTACCTTTTCAAATGAAATCTAGGAAGCTGCCCGACTTGACAAATGCACTAATAACCTGGACCCTGTGGCCATCAACAAAATGCGTCAAAGCCCAGGCTTTTAATGTGTTAATTGTAGCGCTCTACTTGATGGCTCTCACTACCACACAACTGTATGGAAGCTGGGTTGCTGCCCGCGGACGCACAGGAACTCATCCAGCTGATCCATCTGTCCGACCAGCTGTACCCCTGGACTCCTGGAGCCAGTACATCATCTACTCCAACGTGTTGGATGGAGGACAGGCACTTGCTCAAACTAAGCATAACGTGCATCACACACAGAGAGCTGCTCCGACAAAAGTCCAGCGGGGTAATGCCGCTTTACTCTGCATTATTTTACTGCTCTGTGGAGACGTTCACCTGAACCCCGGACCGGTTGACGCCCAGCAGCCGCAGCAGGTGATTACAGCAGCAGCAGCACCGGTGACCTGTATCCGAAACGATTCCATCACAATGTTTCAAGGTAACGCATGCCATGTGTCTACGACGACAAACAACAACAGCTGCTGTAACCAATTAAACTCCTTACAGACAGCCGTTGCCTTCAAACAACACAAAACCAAACTTTTTCAAACTGTCAATCATGCATCTGTACTGTGGAACCCGCAAACAAAGCCAAAGAGAATATTTGGAGGGCATTTAAACATACGCAGCATCATTTCAAAAACAGAACAACTGGAACATTTACTCAAGGACTCAAATCTGGATTACCTGTGTCTCACAGAAACTTGGATGAACACCATGACTCCTCTATCTGTGTTTACAATCCCTGGATACAATGTAGACAGAAGAGACCGAGGGAAAGGAAAAGGGGGCGGGGTTTTGATTTACAGTACGTTAAAGACCGTATTGACAGTTACCAGATTGACACCTCCGATCAAACTCTGGAATGTGTCGGGGTCACAATAAGGCTGTCTCCCCAAATGTCATTCATTATACTCGCTGTGTATCGGCCACCAAATGCAACTAATGACTTTTATTCTGGTTTGGCCAAAATCTTAAAGAAATTTGAAAGAAAGGAAATATTGCTAATGGGTGATTTTAATATAAACTGGCTTGATAAAGCAAGAAGGAAAAAGCTGAAAGATATTACCAATTCTACACAAATGACACAATTAATAAATAAACCTACAAGACTGACTAAAAATTCACAAACTTTGATTGACCTAATTTTTAGTAATAAGCCGGATAGGGTAACCAAAGCATATAATTTGTTAACAGGTTTGTCACACCATAATCTTACTTTAGTAGCCAGAAAATTAAACAAACTAAGGTATAGGGATCAACAGCAAATTAAAAAATCATCTAAAATTTCTTACATTCCAAAGAAAAATCAAATCTTCCTTGAGAATGACTTAAAGCAAAATAAACACAGAGTTTCAAAATGATAAAACCTGTGACCAGTCATGTAGAAATATTACAACAGCTATAACAGATATTATTGCAAAATATACAGAATTGAAACAAAGAAAGTCCAATAAAAAGAGGCTGCCATGGTTTAACACCTCTCTTTGGGGCCTCATGAAACAAAGAGATATCGCCCTCAAAAAATTTCTTAAGTCAGGGCTAACCCCTGATCATTACACTTACAGAAGCTTGAGAAATAAAGTCACTATACAACTTCGAAAAGCAAAGGCTAATTTTTTTCTCAATATAATAAAGGATGCAAAAGGCAACAATAAACTTATTTGGAGAAGCATGGATAAGCTATTGGGAAAAGAAACAACCAAGATGTGATGACTTAAAGCTAAAAATAAATTCTGTTATCCAAAACAACAACACTGAGCTGGCAAAACATTTTAATGATTATTTTATAAACTCTGTCACAACTGGCAAAGAGTTTTTCTAAGCCAAACTGCATTCATGAATTCCACTGTGATGCTCATTCTTTTAAATTGAGTAATGTAGATGAAGGGAATATCTCTAAAATCATATCCAATCTTAACAATAGTAAAGCTAAAGACATATTTGGAACGGATACAGCTTTTCTGAAAGAACACAAAGAAATTTTAACACCAGTATTAACAAAAATTATAAATCAATCCATAAATGAGAGTACCTTTCCCACAATTTTGAAAACAGCCATTGTACAGCCAGTGTACAAATCAGGTGATAAGCTCCAGGTCGCAAATTACAGACCCATCAGCGTACTCCCAACCATTTCCAAAGGCTTGGAGAAAGCTGTAGCAGCTGGTGGACCACCTTGACTCCATGGCAGCACTTAACCCCTTTCAGTTTGGTTTTAGGAAAGGATATTCCACTGAAACAGCATGCTGCTATGTATTAGAAAACATCAAATCCAGCCTGGATGGGGGAGGGGTAGTGGGGGCTGTTTTTCTTGACTTGCGAAAGGCTTTTGATACAGTTAACCATGAGTTACTTTTAAACAAATTATCACAATTCTCCCTTCATAAAAATACACAAAATTGGATAAGGTCATACCTCAGTGACAGACAGCAGTGTGTAATTGTAAGTAATGTTACATCTCCCTTAAAAGCATGCAGTATGGGTGTACCACAGGGCTCTATTTTAGGGCCTTTGCTGTTTACATTATATATTAATGATCTCCCGTCTGTGTGTAATGCAAATATAATTATGTATTCTGACGACACTGTGGTATATACTCATGGTAAAATGACTGAAGAGGTGACTGAAAAATTAACACAGGAAATGGAGAAAGTCTCACATTGGTTGAGGAATTCTTGTTTAACCTTAAACGTCGATAAAACTGTCAATGTTTTTTACAAATCGCTACAAATCCAAGAATTCTTGTCATATCTTGATAGAAGGACAAAAAATTAAGAATGTGACTAAATTTAAATATTTAGGTTTTACACGACTCAAATTTAAGCTTTAAAAAACACATTAAAAAGATGACAAACACGGTCAAATTTAATTGTGCTAATTTCAAACATATCAGAAATTCACTGTCTACTGAAGCATTAAGTATGTATCTAAATGCTATGATAATTCCACATTTTCTTTATTGTATGACAAGTTGGTCATAGGCGTGTAAATCTGCCCTGAGGCCTCTGGAATCATTATACAAGTATTCTATCAAGATTCATGACAAGAAAAGACGAACGTTCCATCACTGCCCAATCCTGTCCAAATATAACCTGTTGAGCTTTGAAAATCTAATCATGTATACAAATGTGTGTCTTTTGTTTAGGATAATCCATAACTCTGCTGCTCCTCCCTTAAAAAGGTTTGTTTCATTACGTTCTGTAAATACATCTCGGACAACTCGATCAACAGCACGCGGCGAGGGCAGGATTCCTAAGCACAAGACAACATTAGCAAATTCAGCATTTTCATGTGTGGCTATGTGACAGTGGAACATGTTACCAACGGAGTTACTTGCAGTAACAGACTATCACACATTTTCGCGCTTGGTGAAAAAACAGTTAATCTCTAAGCAAACCTGTGTCCATAATGTACTGTGATGTAAAGATGTTAGAGTGTGTGATGTTGACAGTGGGACCAATAAGAGTCAGTGGTTGGATGTGAAAAATTGTTTATATGGATGGAGTTATAAAAATGTATTATTGTATGTTTTAGTTCTTATCAATGTTTTGGGTTCTTATCAATGATATTAATGTTTGTTTTAGTTTTTAGCAATGCTTGGTTTTAGTTTTTTAATCAATGTTTGGTTTTAGTTTTTTTTTATCAATGCTTACTTGTAGTTTTAGCAAATGTCTGCTTTTTAATGCTAACACCAGTCTGCCCAGGGACTACAGGTGGAAATTAGCACTAGTGCTATAACCTGGTACAATGCATCTTTCCTCTTTAAGGTCAATGTATATTGTGCATGTCCCTGCATAAATTAAAAAAAAAAAAAAAAAATTCCTATCCAACCATCAATGGCCTGGTTTAAGTTTCTAGACTCAAATATAAGTAAATTTTTATGGAAGGATAAACCATCACGGATTAGTTTAAAAAAAACCCTCCAAAAAGTGAAAGAGTGCGGAGGCTTAGATCTATCAATTTTTTTAAATTACTTTTTAGCTAATCGACTGCAGTTTGTTTCTTAATGGACAAAATTAACCCCACTAGGAAACCCATGGTTAGATGCTGAACAGGCTCTCTGTGGGTCACTAAATGTCTCTGACTTGCCTTTTATAAGTCCCTGTATTAAACGCCATGACTGTTTTAAAAGTATTAATATCAGCTCCTCTCTGATGGCTTGGTGGAAATTTTTAAAAATAACAGGGTCTTCACTTGTCCCCTGTAAACTCACGCCCATTTGGAATAATCCTGATAGCTTGCAACAAAAGAGGACATTAAAATGTCCACTTTGGCAAGAGAAGGGAATAAATAACTTAGAACATCTTATTCAAGGTGGAAATTTTATCCAATTTCAGGAACTAGAGTCACAGTACGACATCAGTGATAAGAAGTATTTTGAATACCAACAGCTTAAATCCATAATAAAAGCAAGATTTAATCTTAATCAGACAGATTTAGAGCTAAGGTGACAGAGTTTCTAAATCTTCGTTCCCTTAAATTGATATCGAAAATACATGTACTATTATCAAAGCTGGATGAGTCCGTATCTCTTCCAATATCAAAATGGGAGACAGACTTATCAATTAATAAGGAGGAAAGTTTCTGGACACAAATATGTTTAAACACTTTTAAGATGACTAAAAACTCAAACTTACAACTTATACAGTATGAAGTTCTACATAGAATTCATTACACAGGACAAAGGATGTTCAAAATGAGCCTGAGTCACACAAATATCTGCTCTCACTGCACCAGCAAAGTCCTGGATATCTATATGCATGCTATGTGGTCCTGTGCACCGGTTCAAAAGTTCTGGCAGAAGACATGTGAGTACTTGTCGGCATGGCTTGGGTATAGTGTCCCATCCTCACCCACACTTTGCAAATTAGGTGATTTAAGTGAAATAAATAATGTATAGATGCAAAGATGTCACACATGGTTCTCACTGCCTTATGCATCGCAAAGAAAACTATCCTCATGAATTGGAAATCAAGAAATAACTTATGCATGACTTATTATAATAACTTACTATTGGATTATATTAGCCTGGAGAAATTGTCAGTCTCTTCAAATAATCAATTGGCGGAATTCAATTCTCTCTGGTCCCCGCTTATTAATTTTATAATCTGAGGAGTGGCGGGCAGTGGCTCGCTCTCCTTGGTGCCTCTGGTGGCTGGCTGTGCCTTGATCGCGGGTGTCCGGGGGGCCTGCTCTGGGGTGGCCGTTTGTCTGGCCCTGGGGGGGGGGGGGGGGGGGGGGTTGGTTGGGGGCGCTGTGGGGTGGTCCGGGGGGGTTGGGCTGTGGCCACCGGCTGGCTGGCCTCGCCTCTCGGGGGGGGGTGTCTGGGTCTGACCCTGGGCCCCTGGGTCGGGGCCGGGTGTGTGCTGGTGGTGTGGGTTGGCCCCGGTGCATCCTTGTGTGATGGGGTCATGTTTTCCCTGGGGCCCTGGGGGCACCCTGGGGTAGGTGCCTGCATCCTGGGTTGCCCTCCCCGTCCACTGGGGTCTGCGGGTGTGGGTGTGCATGTGTGTGTGTGTTTATGTGTGTGAGAGTGGGTGTGAGTGGGGGCTTGTGTATGAGCGGATGCGGAAGTGGGTGTGTGTGTTGTGAGTGGGCAGGTGGGGCTGTGTAGGTGGGCATGTGTGATGGTGGGTGGGGGTACATGTGTGTATGGGTGCGGTTACCTGTGGGTGGATGTCTGGGGGTGGAGGATATGTGTATGGGTAGAAGAACTTTTCAATTCAATTCAATTCAACTTTATTTATAATGTGCCACATCACAACAAAAGCCGTCTCGTGGCGCCATAGTGCAGAAAAAAAAACAAAACAAAACACACAGTCACAAAAAGACTCAGCAATCAGACGATCCCCTATGAGCAAGCACTAAGCGACAGTGGAGAGGAAAAACTCCTATTTGGAAGGAAGAAACCTCTAGCAGAACCAGGCTCAGGGAGGGGCAGTCGTCTGCTGCGACTGGTTGGGGATGAGGGGATAGGGAGGATGGAAAGGACAGACATAAAGAACATAACAATAAGATGCCAAGTACATTATTGGAGGTCAACCAACAGTATGGATCAGATAACAATAGAACAAGAGTGGAGTTAAGAGACACAAAAACCCTTCTTAAACGTAAGCTATATTAAAAAGGAAGGATTTTACCCTGTTCTTGAAAACAGAGACCGAGTCTGACTCCCGGACCCAGAGTGGTAACTGGTTCCAGAGAGAAGGGGCTTGGGAGCAGAAGGCTCTGCCTCTCACTGTACTTTTGGAGATTCTGGGCACCACAAGTAAGCCAGCATTTTGGGAGCATAATGCTCTATTAGGATGGTAAGGTAATATCAGATCTTTTATATATTGGGGGCCAGATTGTTAAGAGCTTTGAAAGTAAGAAGAAGGATTTTAAACTTAATTCTAAATTCTATGGGAAGCCAATGGAGGGAGGACAGAACCGGGGAAATATGATCTCTTTTTCTAGAACCAGTTAAAACTCTAGCAGCAGCATTTTGAATCAACTGAAGATTTTTTAAAGATACTTTAGGACAACCAGATAATAGCAAATTACAATAATCTAATCGAGAGCTGACAAAGGCGTGAATCAGTTTCTCAGCATCATTCAGACACAAGATGCTCCTGATCTTGGCAATATTGCACAGATGATAGAAGGCAGTCCTAGAAACAGTTTTAATATGTGAATTAAAGGATAAATCCTGATCAAAAATCACTCCAAGGTTCCTCACACAACTGTTCAGAGTGAGAGTGGCAGCATCTAAATTAAGGGCATAATCTGAAAAGGAATTTCTAAGATGTTTTGGGCCAACAAAAATGACTTCAGTCTTATCAGAGTTCAATAGTAAAAAATTACAAGTCATCCAATCTTTGATGTCCTTAAGACAGGCATCTAACTTGGCCAACTGATCACAATCATCGGGCTTCATTGACAGGTATAGTTGTGTGTCATCTGTGTAACAGTGAAAATGTTTACAGTGCTTTCTGATGATATTGCCCAACAGGAGCATATATAGACTAAAAAGAGAAGGGCCCAACACAGATCCCTGTGGAAATCCGTGACTGAGCTTAGAGCTGGAAGAAAATCCATCATTGACATGGACAAACTGAAATCTATCAGCCAAATAAGATCTAAACCACTGCAACGGAGTTCTACTGAGTCCAACAAAGTGTTCCATTCTATCAAGTAGAATGGCATGATTGATAGTGTCAAAGGCTGCACTGAGATCTAAAAGAACAGGAACAGAGACAAGTCCATTATCAGATGCAGTCAGGAGGTCATTAGAGACCTTCAATAAGGCAGTTTCAGTGCTGTGATGAGCTCTGAACCCAGTTTGAAACACCTCAAACAAACCAACTCCCTGCAAATGGTCAGATAATTGCACAGCAACAACTCTTTCCAAGATTTTTGAAATGAAAGGTAAATTAGAGATTGGTCGATAATTGGCCAAAACTCCAGGATCGAGCGTCATTTTTTTAAGTAAAGGTTTAATTACAGCAGTTTTAAAAGCCAGTGGAACATAACCCAGAGTTAAAGAAGAAGAAGAATGATAAGAAGAATACGGCTACCAATAATTGGGAAGATAATTTTAAATAACCTGGAAGGAATAGGGTCCAGAAGGCAAGATGAAGGCTTAGATGAGGAAATTATTTTATCCAACTCTAAGAGACTGATTGGAGTAAACTTATCTAAGCAGATATCAATTGAGGGAGTTGTAGTAGTTAATGTACTAGAGTTTATGGTAGGAAGAATCTGACTGATTTCATCTCTAATAGATAAAATTTTAAGATTGAAATAGTTCAGAAAGTCCTGACTAGAAAGCTCAGGGGGATGCGAGGATTGACCTAGTCCTGGCTCTTTGTAAGCCTGGCTATAGTGTTGAAGAGAAACCTGGGGTTATTCTGGTTTGCTTCTATTAATGCAGAATAATAGCTTGATCTAGCTTTTCTAAGAGATTTTTTTATAGATTAAGAAATGATTTCTCCATGCTAAATAGAATTCATCTGAATTAGTTGAATGCCATTTCCTTTCCAATTGACGAGTTTTTCTGTTTTAAGCCACGATTTTCTGAGTTAAACCAAGAGGTAAGAAATCTCTGGTTAGACTTTTTCTTTTTTAAAGGGGCTACAAATCTAGAGTCCGATGCAGAGAGGCAGTAACACCATCAACCACGCTATCAATCACGAATGGAGCAGACTCTCCATCATTTATTTTTGGTGTTTCTGTTGTGTTGACCCATGGCATAGAGGAGACAATCTGCAAAAATTTAGCAACAGCGTCATCAGAAAGACATCTGCTGTAGTAGTATTTTTCTTTTTGAAATAAGTGATCAGAGATAATGAAATCAAAAATTAACAGACAAGGGTCAGATAGTACAGGATTATGAGGAGACACTACCAGATTTTCGATATCTATACCATAAGTCAAAACAAGGTCCAATGTATGGTGGAAATAATGGGTAGAATTTTTTACTTTTTGGGAAAACCCCATTGAGTCTAAAATTGAATTGAATCCCTTATTAAGACAGTCACTCTCAACATCAACATGTATATTCAAGTCCCCTACGATAATTATTCTATCGGTTTTCAGTACTAAATCAGCTAAAAATTTGGCAAATTCCGATAGAAACTCTGAATAGGCTGTGGGAGGACGATAAACTATGGCAAAGAGAATTGGGTTCAAGCCAAGATTGCCAACAGGCCCCACACTGAGGACCAAACCTACAAAGGAATTAAAATATAATTTCTGCTTAACATTAACTAGTAATTTAGAATGGAAAATTGCCGCCACTCCACCACCACAACCAGACCCTCTGGGGTTATGACAGTTTAAATACCCAGAGGGAGTTGATTCATTCAGACCAGCATAATCATCTTGCCCGAGCCAGGTCTCTGTGAGGGATAGTAGATCGATCTGGTGATCGATTAATAGATCATGGACCAGAAGAGACCTAATGTTTAATAAGCCACATTTAATTTTAAAACTTTGAGGAGGAACAGAGGCCAAATTATTAATTTCATTAATTTTAGGGACTTGAGGCTGGATCAGAATTTTACCAACATTTTGTTTAATCAATCTGGGAAGTTTATGCATTCTATTTTTTTTTTAACTTTTTTTTATTAACTTTAGAGGGAACAGGAAAAAAAAAAAGTTCTCTAAGGGAGGAGACAGGGGCAAAGTTGAAAGGTGGTGGATGAGGAGGAGCTGCAGAAGTGCGTGTGTTTTTCAGGTTGTGTTGTATTTGTCCAGGGTTACAATATTTAGGGCAACGGGAGACAGACTCAATCTCTGAAGGATTATAAATGATCCAAACGGTAAAGACCACCTGAGTTAATGGGATCGATACAATACGTGGGAAAAGAACAACAAAAAGGCAGTTTAGCAAGCCCAGGAGCTTCAGAGCGGGTAAACACGCCAGGTCCCAGTCACTGTACCAAAAAACACCGAATGGAATAGAAAAGATTGTCTCTTAAAACACGTGCACCAAGTCTATTTGGGTGGATGCCATCAGGCCTCATAAGTGATGGGTGGTTCCAAAATAAGTTAAAATTGTCAACAAAACCAATGTTAAAAATAGGACAAGTAAAACACAGCCAAGAATTAAGACAGAGTTCTGCTAAAATGATTACAGCCTCGTCTGAGAGGTGCCAAAGGCCCAGAGATGAGCGCATGTCTGCCACAGTTCATAAGAGTGGACAGAAGGCTCCTGAAGTCACTTTTTAAAATCTCAGATGCTTCATCTGGGATGTTATTGCATCCCACATGCACAATGACAGTTTGTACGTGAGGGAATTCATTCAGCAGGTCAGGGAAAAGAGCCTTAATATCAGAGACTCTAGCCCCGGGAAAAAATCGAGTAGCACAGTACCTGCTTCTGATGTTCCTCACGATCGAGTCACCAATTACCAGCGTCGTCTGGGGCGTTAATGTCTGTGGATTCTGATGTGGAGAGGAATTGTGAAGAGGATGATGTTGTTGTTGCGAAGGCGAGGAGATGCGCTCTTTTCTTCTATCTGGAGCAGGTGTGTAAATTCCGGGGTTTGCGGACATGAGCCGCTGCTGAAGGAAAGGAGGGAGGACAAGGGGCATCCATGGGCGGGCGGCCATCGTCCAGGTGGGGAAAATCCACCAGGGAAAGGATATCAAATCTGTTATCCAAGGACACGGGAAGAGAATAAGTGCGGCCCGTTCTGGTCAATCGACGATGGTTATTAGCTGTCACGCCGCGCCGCTCATCAACGGCGCCACCTGCTCACACACCTGTCAGTCATCAGCGGCGAGGAATATAGGCTGCCTCGCCCTGAGCTTCGGTCTGAAGCCGTAGACTTCATTTCCCTTTCATGGGCTTCTACCACATTCTCTTCAGCATCCTCGTCACCGGTAAGAAGATCACTTACCTCATCTCTCCAGTTTGCTCCCCTGTGCACAGGTGGATTCCTCGGCGGCGGACAACCCCGTCCCTCGTCTCTCCTCGCTGCTGCACCGAGCCCTGCAGGTGGCTGTCTCCCGGGCTTCCATCCTTGAAGCGCCAGTCATCTGTCCAAACAAGTAAGCTTCTCTCCCTCGCCTATTCTCCTCCTGTGTTGGTGTGCGCTCATCACCCTGTGTCTGATTTCTCCCATAGGGTTGCCGGCTGAACGGTCTCCTGCCTCTGGGTCCGAAGCAGACACCACCACCAACACATTAACATTCCGCAGACACGCACCCAAACATCCCTGCTGTTAATAAACAGTTTGAACTACTCTGAGCCTGTGTGTGTGCGTCTCCTGAGCCGAACGTTATGTCAGTACGGCTTCAGCAGAGCGGCTCGGCAGACGGCGGGCTCGCACACCGGTTTACCATCCTCGAGGCTCGGGTGGATCAGATTGTTTATCAGCAACAGGTGGTTTTCAATCAATTATTAGAATTAACTAACCGATTGAACCGCGTGGACCCCCAACAGCCGTTCCTCCCGACTCGCCAGGGTGGCGCGGCTCCTGCTGTTCCAGCGGCCGTCCAGCCGGCTCCAGTGGCACCGGTTCGGCTCACACTGATTCCGACCCCCGCCCGCTTTAGCGGTAAGCTCGGCGGAGCGCGGGGGTTCATTATGCAGTGTGAGTCCGTGTTCCACCGTGTGCCCGGAGATTTTCCCTCGGATCACAGTCGAATTGGTTACATAGGGAATCTTCTGGAGGGGCGTGCGTTAACTTGGACCTACGCCGTAATGGCGAGGCCCAGTTATGCCACCCTCACCTATGACCAATTCGTGAGGCGCTTTCTGGAGGTCTTTGACCATTCTCAAACCGAGACGGTCCAGGTCGATCGGCTTCTCGCTCTCCAGCAGGGAAGCCGGTCGGCAGCGGACCACTCGGTCGACTTCCGGGTAGCGGCGGAGGAACTGGGCTGGGAGGAACGCTCCCTCTGTGGCCTGTTCCTCCGCAGCCTCAATAGTGATCTGAGGGATGAACTGGCTGGTCGGGATATCCCTGGGACGCTAGCGGAGCTGACGTCCTTAGCGGTAAGTTTGGATAACAGGCTGCGCGAGCGCTCCTCGGGGCGGAGGTCTTCTTCTTCTCGCCCTCGTGGAGCCTCGCCGTACCTGTTCCAAGCTCGCCCCCTGGCGGCGCCGCCAGCATCGCGCCCCGAGGAGTCGGAGCCGATGGTGACGGGCTGGACTAAACTTTCCCCTGTGGAGAAACAACGCCGTCGTGTGTTGGGCCTCTGCATGTATTGCGGAGGCGACCAACACACCGTGGAGCGTTGTCCACGGAAGGCCAGTCGGTGGGGTCCGCGAGTCACTGTTGGAAGTCTCGCGGACATCAATCGGTTAGGATCACTTACTCAATTGAAGCTGCCCATCCGTTTCTGCCATAACCCCACTGGGCACCTCACCCACGCACTGGTGGATTCGGGCGCAGAAGGCAGCTTCATTTCACAAAGCCTGGCAACCCGATTGGGCATCCGCTGCCAGGCACTCAACACTCCCATCTCCCTAGTCCATCTCTCCCGTGCCACCCTTGGGAGAGTGACACATCAAACTGTCCCCCTACCGGTCATCATCTCGGGAAACCACCGGGAGGAGATGACCTTTTATGTCCTTCCCAACTCTGTGTCGCCCGTCATCCTGGGGTATCCCTGGCTCCGCCTTCACAATCCGGTCCTGGATTGGAGATCAGCTGGGGTATCGGCTTGGAGTACATTTTGCCTGGGCACCTGCCTCCAGTCCGCTGCCTGCTCGCCGTCCGCTCCTCCTCCAGCAACGGACGCTGCACCCCCGGACCTGTCCCTGGTGCCTCCGGAGTTTCACGACCTGGGTATGGTGTTCAGTAAAGTGAAAGCTATGTCTCTTCCCCCTCATCGGCCCTACGACTGTGCCATCAACCTCCGCCAGGGGGCGCCGTTACCTTCTGGTCGGCTCTACAGCCTGTCTGCGCCGGAGAAGGAGACGATGAACACATATCTGAAGGAGTCATTAAACGCCGGGATAATCCGCCCATCATCGTCACCCGTGGGGGCGGGGTTCTTCTTCGTGGGAAAAAAGGATGGGTCCTTCCGCCCTTGTATCGACTACCGGGCCCTCAATAATATCACGGAGAAGGACCGTTATACCCTGCCTCTCATGGACACTGCTTTCCACTCCCTCCAGGGGGCGACCTGGTTCACCAAGCTGGACCTACGCAGCGCTTACCACCTCGTCCGGATTCGGGAGGGAGATGAGTGGAAAACGGCCTTCCGTACCCCGAACGGCCACTTTGAATACCTGGTGATGCCGTTCGGGTTGACCAACGCTCCTGCAGTCTTCCAGCGCCTCATTAATGACGTCCTCCGGGATTTCATTGGCCTTTTCGTGTTCGTCTACCTGGACGATATCCTCATCTTCTCCAAGTCCAGGGATGAGCACCAGGTCCACGTGAGGCGGGTCCTCCAAAGGCTGCTGGAGAATCGTCTGTACGTAAAGGCAGAAAAGTGTGAATTTTACGCCAGGAGTACGTCCTTCCTGGGGTTCATCATCGCCCACGATAAGGTGCTCCCTGACCCAGAGAAGGTAAAGGCGGTGGTGGAATGGCCTACACCTGCATCCCGGAAGCAGGTGCAGCAATTTGTTGGCTTCGCCAATTTCTACCGCCGCTTTGTCCCCAACTTCAGTACCATCGTTGGACCACTGACCCGCCTCACGCCCCCGAAGGTCCCGTTCCGGTGGACCGAAGAGGTCGCTGCCGCCTTTGAGGCGCTGAAGGCGGAATTCTCCTCCTCCCGGGTCCTTCGCCAGGTCGACCCCGCGCTGCAGTGCATCGTCGAGGTAGACGCTTCGGACACGGGAGTGGGGGCAGTGCTGTCCCAGCGGTCACCGGACGATGGCGCCAAACGACCGTGCGCCTTCTTCTCCCGGCGCTTGTCCCCGGCGGAGAGGAACTACGATGTGGGGGACAGAGAGCTCTTGGCCATCAAGCTCGCCCTGCAGGAGTGGCGCCACTGGCTAGAGGGGGCGAACCTGCCGTTTGTGGTCCTTACGGACCACAAGAACTTGGAGTATTTACGGTCTGCCAAGCGCCTGAATGCCCGCCAGGCGCGCTGGTCTCTGTTCTTCGCCAGGTTCCAATTTTCTATCACCTTCAGGCCTGGCTCTAAGAACGGCCTGCCTGACGCCCTCTCTAGGCAGTTCACTCCCGTGGAATCGGAGGAGACGCCTCACTCCATCCTGCCCAGGTCGTGCGTCGTGGGAGCCATCTCGTGGGATATCGAGGCAAAGATCCGGAAGGCACAGGAGGTGGAACCTGATCCTGGCGGCGGACCGGAGGGAAGACTGTTCGTCCCATCTGCGGTCCGAGGAGAGGTCATCCACTGGCTCCACACCTCCCGGCTCACCTGTCATCCCGGCACCTCCCGGATGATCAGCCTCCTCCAGCGGTCTTTTTGGTGGCCGGGCCTGCGGAGGGATGCAGCCCGCTACGCCCGGGCTTGCCCAGTCTGTGCCACCAGCAAGTCAGGAAATGCCCCTCCAGCGGGTCTGCTCCAGCCTCTGCCCGTCCCCGGCAGGCCCTGGTCGCATATCGCACTGGATTTCGTCACCGGACTCCCCGTTTCCAGCTCCTTTAACACCATCCTGACCATCGTGGACCGTTTCTCCAAGGCGGCACACTTCGTCCCCCTGCGAGGTCTCCCTACCGCCCTGGAGACGGCGGGCCTCCTCATCCAACACGTGGTCAGGCTGCACGGGATTCCGGTGGACGTGGTCTCGGACCGGGGTCCCCAATTTTCATCCGAGGTTTGGAGGTCCTTTTGCAACGCCATCGGAGCCAAGGTGAGCCTCTCCTCCGGCCATCACCCCCAGTCTAACGGGCAGTGTGAGAGGACCAATCAGGAGCTGGAGGCTGCGCTCCGCTGTGTTGCAAGATCCAAGCCGACGTCATGGAGCAACCATCTCGCCTGGGTGGAGTACGCCCACAATACCGCCCGCTCTTCTGCAACGGGGATGTCCCCCTTCAAGGCGTCCCTGGGTTACGACCCCCCGCTGCTTCCAGCGCAGGAGAGCGAGGTAACTGTCCCGTCAGTTAGGGCGCACGTGAGGCAGTTCCGCTCCACCTGGGCCACCGCGCGTCATGCGCTTTTACGCACAGCGGAGCGCAACAGGACCGTGGCGGACCGGCGTAGAAGACCTGCCCCGGCGTACAGAGTTGGGCAACTTGTCTACGTTTCCACCCAGGACGTCACCCTAAAAGGCGAGAGGAGAAAGCTGGCACAGCGCTTCATGGGTCCCTTCCCCATCACCCGGATCATCAACCCGGTGGCTGTGCGCGTGGCTATTCCCCCCTCCCTCCGCATCCATTCCACTTTCCACGTGTCGAAGGTGAAGCTGGCAGTTACCGACCCCCTTTGCCCTCCTCCTGCAGCGCAACCCGCACCCCGGATGGTTGGTGGCCACCCGGCCTGGTCCGTCTCCTCCATCCTGGACTCCCGGCGCCGGGGTCATGGGTTGCAATACTTGGTGGACTGGGAGGGCTATGGGCCCGAGCATTGACAGTGGGTGCCCCCGTCGTTTGTGTTGGACCCATCGCTCATCGCGGACTTCCACCGAGTGCACCCGGATAAGCCATCGCCAGGAGGCGCTGCTAGAGGGGGGAGTACTGTCACGCCGCGCCGCTCATCAACGGCGCCACCTGCTCACACACCTGTCAGTCATCAGCGGCGAGGAATATAGGCTGCCTCGCCCTGAGCTTCGGTCTGAAGCCGTAGACTTCATTTCCCTTTCATGGGCTTCTACCACATTCTCTTCAGCATCCTCGTCACCGGTAAGAAGATCACTTACCTCATCTCTCCAGTTTGCTCCCCTGTGCACAGGTGGATTCCTCGGCGGCGGACAACCCCGTCCCTCGTCTCTCCTCGCTGCTGCACCGAGCCCTGCAGGTGGCTGTCTCCCGGGCTTCCATCCTTGAAGCGCCAGTCATCTGTCCAAACAAGTAAGCTTCTCTCCCTCGCCTATTCTCCTCCTGTGTTGGTGTGCGCTCATCACCCTGTGTCTGATTTCTCCCATAGGGTTGCCGGCTGAACGGTCTCCTGCCTCTGGGTCCGAAGCAGACACCACCACCAACACATTAACATTCCGCAGACACGCACCCAAACATCCCTGCTGTTAATAAACAGTTTGAACTACTCTGAGCCTGTGTGTGTGCGTCTCCTGAGCCGAACGTTATGTCATTAGCTGGTCGAACCAAGGCCCAGGGCGCGGATGGAGGATGAGAGGGACCAAGCAAAGCTTTTGGTTTAGCCCCGAGACGAAACCAGTGTTTGTTGCTGAGATCATGGGTGTCTGTGGAGGCTGGAGCACGTGTGGAGGTAGGTGGAGGCGCTCTGAGCTCACCCAAGTAAGTAGCAGTTTCCGCCAGCTGCGAGGCAGTAGCCGGAGCCAATGATCGCCTAAGAATGATAGTGTCGATGTGGTCTTCAGCCTCCCAAATCTTGTAAAGGTTGGAGAGCCTCATTTCCAGCTCTGAGACCTTATCGAGGAGCGATAAACAGCGGGTACATGACGGAGAAGGAGGCATGGCGTTCCAGGCGCTGAGATGAATAGCCCGCCAGCTAGCCAAAAACAGCTACTCGAACGGACTTTTAGGCGAGGCGAATACTGAGGTAACAGTAAATAAAAACTAATAACAACAAACAGAGATAAAAAAAATGAAAAATGAAATCAATAAAAACAATCAATAAAAACAAATAAAAACAGAGAAAAAAATACTCTGACGCGATGAGTGTCAGACGCAGCTGACAGCTGTCAGATGCAGCTTTACAGACAAATGGGCAACAACCAAGAGCATCTCCAAGGACATCTGTACATTGAAGCACACAACCCCAGGAGCCATGCTGAGCCAAACAAACTTTGTTGGGTGGCAGGGATTGGGCAGTCCATCTCGTGGCATGGGGGTTGACGTTTCGGGGCCTGCTTGTCCCGGCCGCCCTGCTGTTATGTCGTGGGGTGAGGCGCTTTGTCGCATTGCCCCTGGTGTCATTGGCGGTGGGTGTGTGTTGGTGCTTGGGGGTGGTTGGGGGGCCAGTGGCACGGGTTGATGGCTGTGTTTCCGTTGGGTTGCTCCGAGGTGGCTGTGGTTGCAGGGTGGCCTGCAGCTGTCGGTGTGCATCTGGGGTTGGTGGTTGTGGGCCTGCGTGGGTGCTCGGGGGGTGTCGCTTGGCATGTTGGGCGCCGTGTTTGTCCAGCCCATTGTTCACTGTTGTGACTATTGTTGTCCATGTTTGTGTGTGTAAGATGAGTGGAAATTGGTATGGCTGCCCCATCATGTTTGTGGTACTGGGAGCGCCGGGGCGTGATGCTGGTGGGTCCTTGGCTGCTTGCAGCCCTTGCCCTGGGTTGGGATTTAGAGCAGTGGGTGGCCTCGTGAACCAGTTTGCAAACTGGCTTCTGGGGGGGGGGGGGCTCACTTTTAGATCGCCTACCTCCCAGTCTTATTTCCCGCCCTCCCCCTCCCCCTCCCCCTGACTCTGGGTGGAATATACATCCTTTTGTTACATTTAGGGCTTTGGGGTAGGGGTGTGCCGTACTGTGTCGGTGAAGGGGATACCTTTGCTGCGCGGTGGGGCTGCCCTCACCTCAATTTTAATTTCTTCTTGCTCTGAGAGAGAGCAGTCGCATTTTTTCTTCCCTCCTCCCGTCTGCCTTCCTGACCTATTCCCAGCTTTGCAATGTTGCGTTTAGTCGCTCTTCTTTGCTGAATCTTAATCTAAACGGAAATTATGGATTTGGAAGCGGCTTAAATGTGCTATTGTCACTATTTTTCAACAAGAATCGGGCCAAGGGGTAGCCCAAGAATTGGAACCTGCGAGGAGACTCATGGACATTGGAATTCATGCGTCTGTGGAAACATCATTATTGGTTATGATCTCAGGACTTCTATTTTTGGCTGTGAAGTTCCCTGATGTATCAGAAATTGAAGGAAGATGAGAGAGCTGATCAAAGCGGACCCGGCAAGCTCCTTCATCAAATTCGACCAGTTGGGGAGGGCACGAGTAGCGGCAAACGGTGAACTGAATGACAGTGATTCAGTGGAGGAATACATCTGGAGCCCTGTGCTCTCCATGGGATAAAGTTTAAGCCTGCATATGGAAATTATGAAAGCACAGAATTGCACGGGTGAGGAAAAATCTATTCTCTGAGTGCACTGTGCAGATTTGATTTGACCTTGTCTTGGTACCCTGTATTTACATTCCTCCTGATGAAGATAAGCGGAAGAGTGGCTCTGCTAACCCAAACATCGACAAACAATGGCTGTTGTTCTGCAGATTGAGCTCCTCAAGGACAGCGCTCATGTGTTTACAGAACTTGCCACCTGCATGAGGAGAGATAAACTCTGGACATGCCGTGTAGAACACATGACTATCCGTTGCCAGGGGGTGCCCTCTGCTGTTCACCAGCAATTGACACATCTCCACACTGCATTACACACTGATCATATGCTGACTACATACACTGGTCTCTCTCGCTTGTTATTGTGTGATCTGTCTGCTAAATGTGCATTGACGGGTTTTTTTCCTGCAATCAAAATTTCGCTCACTCACTGAGCGATATTTTGATAAACATGTTTTTTTCTCTCACTTACTGTGTCATCCCATATTTCTTTCTTTATCCCCACTATGACTGGCGCCTAGCGGCTGCCCCAGCCTTGGATGTGCTCTGCAGAGCGTGCCCAAATGCCAAGTCACGTTTCGTTACCTTGTATTCATACATGTGTAATGACAATAAAGTTGAATCTCATCATCTCAATCTCATCTCAATTGCATTTTAGACACTGAGGGCTTGGGGGGATGGGGGCACTGCTGCCCATCGCAATGGCTAGCAGTGCTCCAATCACTATCCCCCCAATTTTAATTGCACTTTGGTAGTCCGCACATTTACACACAATTACATCATATAACCGACACCCACCCACCATGTTTTGTGCCGGGGGGGGGGGATCTTCCCCCACCCCTGTTGCCCTGCTCCTGCTGGGGGCATGGGGGCCTGGTGGGGACCCTAGGACCTATCATGTTGTCAAAATCCCTGGGTGCTACTGAATGTATAGATACAACCAAGGGAGTGAGAGGGGGGCTGAATACAAGCGTAAGTGAGAGTGAGAGGGTGATGAATGGAGGTGGTTATGGTGGGTCGGTTTTGTGTGGCGCTTTGCATGTCGGGGGGCATCTTGGGGTGCCTGTGGTGGTCTGCTGATTGGTCGCTCAGGTGGACGCTGGGGGTGGGGGTCTGCTTCTCTGGCCTGCGCTGATGGTCTCCCTGGTCACTGCCGGGCACTGGTGCGCATTCAGGCTTGCTGCATCTGCTTCACAGCCGCCTTATGAACCAAGGGTGAATGAGGGGTGGGTTGGGGTGGGGGTGAGGTGGGAGAGAGAGGGTCGGTCTGGGTGAGTGAGAGGGAGTTAGTGCATTTGGGTGTGCATGGGACCATGTGGGTGTGAAGGCGTGGGGAGGGGTGTGTCTGTGAATCGGGAGGTGCTGGATTAAGGGGGATAGTGGCTCTCAGCAATGTGGGCCCCCCTGGGCGTGGGGACTTCTTTGGGCATGGGGGTCCACGGGGTGTGCGACAGTGGAACTGGGGCGGGCCTGCTGTGGGGGTGCCTGGGGGGGGGCTCACGCTGGGGGGTGCGGGCCGGTCTCCGCCCCGGGGGTTGGGTCGCTGGCCTCCTGGTGCCTGGGGCCCGGGGGCAGGCATTTGCCCCGCTGGGGAGGGGGGGGGGGGGGGTCGAGCGGGTCCAGGGGTGTGGGCTCACCGCACCGGCCACCAAGCAGCCTGGACTCCCTTGATCGTCTCTCTGGGGGCAGATGCCTGGCTTTCCTGGGGCTTGCTGACCTCAGACGTTTGTGCCCTCTGGGGATCGGTGGCGCTGCCTTGCCTACTCGGGGTTCCCGGGGGGAGAGCTGCTGCGACCGGCCCTCTGCTTCGTATGTTTCCTGACAAACCACTCACATGCACACACTTATTTTGCGTGCATTCTCATATACAGTATATGCATGCAGACATACACGCACAAGTGTCTCTCCTTTAACAGGTGCGGAAACCAGACTCGTGTTGAGACATCTTCGGTGGAAGAAGCAGTTTGTCTTTTGGTTTTTTTTTAGTTTTTGGTTTGTTTGTTGTTGTTTTTTTGTCTGTTTCCCTCCCTTTTCTTTCCCCCCTCCACACACTTCATTTCCCTCTTCCCCATCCTGTTGGGTCTTCCATGGGTAAAATAATTAAAATAAAGTATTAAAAGTTATTACAGGAGGAGTTTACAACAATATACAATACACAGTTAGGTACTGTATAAGCTCCTCTTGGCAAAGTAAATCTGTTTTGGCACAATAAGGGTGACAGTTCCCTGTTCTGTTTGCCTAGCTGCCTGACAAGACAAGGGGGAAAAACAAACAAACAAACAAACAAAAATGACTAGCAGACAACTCAAATCATCCCACATCACTAAACTGTAATTGTATTTAGTGCTATGACTTATGCAGAATGCACATGCCTTTTCTTTTGATCAGAGTTTAAAAAATTAATTTATTCAAAGTTTTTATATTGACTTTACTATAAATTTGCTGTTGCTTATGCAGAATGCATATGTATTTTCCTTTAATTAGAGTTTATAGAATTCTGTTATTCAGTGCTGACCGTGTTTACAGTCAATTCAATGCAAACAAAAATAAATCTATATATCCATATATGTTATCAATCAGCTTCTCTTTTACAATGCTGTAGGTTGCCTGTTGGGCTTTTTTGGGGCTTGTTTCTATTGAGCTGGTTGCTTGTTTCTCTTGTGAAACCTGGCAACACTGTAGGAGAGAAGCAGCCTTGTATGGAGGTTTGTGATGGGATCCCCGGTTCACTGAAACATGCCGAGTGTCAGAAAATTGTATATACATGTTCATCATTTTATAATTATCATTATCATTATCACTTCATAACCATCTTATATGATTAAATGTATATTGCATGCATCTTTCATGGGTTTATTGCACACTGTTTCATTTCTGGGTAATAAGTGGACCTACTGAGTGTCCTTCACTAAGATGTGCTTAGAAGTCAAAGTGTCTCACCAAATTAAACTGTGTAGATGATAAGGGGTCTGGGAATGAGGGAAAATTAATCTTGTTTTCATATGAAGTGCTGTGACTATGATTGACTTGGAGTCTGGAACACACCTGCAAGGCCATGTTGTTCTCATTCCGGGCCGATGTTTGCATGTTCATATTATGACTGTATATGGTATTATGGCATCCAGCAGATGTTCTCTTGTGATTGTATGACTGACGATGTATAAAAGCTTCTAGATTGTTATTCATCTTCAGTGCTGGATTTTCTGTTAAAGGTATGCGCTCCTTGCAAGTAAAAGCTCATATGAGAAATATTCTGTGTCATGAATCTTATTTGAGGTAACGAATTGACATACGATCACTCTGAGTTTCCAGATTCTGACACCGAGTCAAGCTTAAAAGATCCGTTAGAAATAGTTGTACACCAAATCACTCAGTGCCGTACTGGAGCTGTTGCTGTCTACCACTCACTGAACTGAGAGTCGGCTGAACCAAGCGGGCGGGGCTCATTTGCTGCTCAGGCGGGGGATTCAGCTGCTGATCCCTGGCTTCCACTACAGCTCTGGTGAGTGATTCAGTACAGTACGTTCACCTATAAAAACTAGTATTGTTCGTGTACATTACAGCACTAATGCAGGCACGGCAGACTCAACAAGCATCACAAGCAGGTTGAGAAACGGGTGGGGGGGGTGACAGACCACAGTTTTACTGGATGTGTCAAACCTGTTGTTGATGTTAGTACTAAAGCTTTCTGTCACTGCTGCAACGCGCAAATGTCTGCAAAAATGTCACTGAATTGTAGTTCTTAATAAAACTGAAACAAGTTTCTGCTTCAAATATCAGGCATTTTAGTAGTAGTTTAGGCGGATTGATTGTTTATTACTGATGTATAGACAGAGTACTTCTCAAAATATTTATGAGGCAAGACTTTGATATATGATGATTCAACAGAAGACATATAGAAGATCGTTAAGTACAACTGATATTTGGGCCGTTGAGTACAGGCTGATCCTGTATTATTTAAAGGTAAAACTGCGTTATCCACCTTATTCCTAGCCCCCATGATGCCTTGCGTGAATTGTGGTAGCAACTTCTGGTACTAGTTTAGAACATATGGTTGTCACTGAAATGGGACACTTTTCCTTGTTAAAAAACAATAACTTCAGCATAAGAAATGCGGGAACACAGCCTCTTGCACCTCAAAACAGTAACATAATCATACCACTTCCTATGACTATCGAGGGATGGAAAAGTGATCTTTAAAAGTGGCCTTGTCACCGGAGCTCCGTTAGTGCCGCTGCTAAGATGCTAACACTGTAAACAATATTTCAGCTAGGCTGAAAACCTTTGTCTTCTACAAAAATATAGGTAATTTTAGAAAGTACAATTTCTAAGCTTTAAAATGATACCAGATACTCTGGGGTTTCCTCGGACTTTGCTGCTAGCAACCAAAGAAAGTGTCATGATTTATGACACCTCATTGCCTGCAGTTCGTAATGGCACGGCTCCTGTGTCTGTCCCACCAAAATTGTTGCTCCCCTGTGTAGCGGCCCAGGAGGAGGAAACGTGCATGTGGAAGTTAACTCTCCAACCTGTGATAGAGAATCAGCAGAACACGTTTCGTTATTTCACACAAGGAGTTTTATTCTTCGTACTCCAGTCATTCACATGACCAACATCAACTGACTAGTATTTACTATCAAAGTCCATAGTTTCTCTCTTGTCTGATCACATCACCATTAAACAAAACACAATCATGTCCATTTATCACAATTTCCGATTTGACATTAACTGTATACTTAACATTCTTAACAAATTACTCTAACATGAAATGAATTATTGGTTTTATCTCCTTCCCATGTATATAGCTTTTAACTTGTTCAAATATTATATTTTAAACAATAACCCATGAACTTACATTTACATTAATCATTTTAAGCACTGTCATAAATGTACAGCATGTGGTGTTATTCTTAACAATTCACTGACCTGGCCACTGTGTACCTAACACACTTACAATAGTATTCCTGGTATTCGGTAATACACCCGAAATATGCACACTTGGTGACAAATCAAACCAGTAAATGTCGTACTGTATGAAAACCGTTTCATAACTGTCTTTAAATAAAGTAAGCAAATGGTTTTTAACGTGGGCGGATTTCACTGTTGTGGTACGTCCCATACACTCGATCATTAACATTAGCAGGTTAGCTTATACAACAACACATCAACTTTAACAGAAATACCCTTACAAACCCGCTTTTCACCTCACACGTATCACAATATAATCTCGGACATCCTAGGACTCTTACAGTTTATATTGCACTCTTGAATTATTAGTATTTACCAACCTGTGATAGAGAATCAGCAGAACACGTTTCGTTATTTCACACAAGGAGTTTTATTCTTCGTACTCCAGTGCGTGAGTCTACTCTCTATCACTGTGCGACATGCGCCATCTATTGGTCGGCGTGTGGAACTGCACTCAACTCACGAGTTATAATGGAACCAGGTGGATTACAAATGCATTGTAGAAAAAATAAACAATTAAGGAATAACATAAAATTGTAGGGGTGCCTGTTTTTCTTAAATTTTCTTATCCAAATGTCTTTTTCACCTCTTACATAACTTAACTATTTCCAACCCTCTACACTAGCAACCAAAGAAAGTGTCATGATTTATGACACCTCATTGCCTGCAGTTCGTAATGGCACGGCTCCTGTGTCTGTCCCACCGATCTCACGAACAATTCTTTAGTTTTCAGTGCATGGCCTACTCATTGCTGTAGAAGCCACAGATTGAGCTGTGCTTATCTCTGATGATCCTCACACAACTAAACATTCAAAAATACAAACACTACAAGTGCTGAAATTAGCTGCCTCTTGAGTGGAAAACACGTACTGTATGTGACTATACATTAAAATGAATTTGAAAAACTTTTGAAAACGCTATTTTAAATGCATCTGCTACTCCACTGAATCTGACTGATTTTACACTGGGTCAAACGAAACCGGAAGTTCCGTCCACAATCGTTCCTCCAGCGGCACCCCCAGGAATAAGGTGGACAGGCTGTAATATGCACGATCTGTGATAATGTGTTACTGAAGCAAATGGTCCTGAGCCACGTCAGAATGAAAACTGGGTGTGTACGATAATGTTTCTCAAAATACAATAATTTTAAGCCGTTGGTACGATCCTTCAATATTTCTCATCTGGCAACACTGACCCCCACAAGAATCTTTGTTCATCGAACAACATGACTATATACATCGTTCTTAGACATTATTATGAGTGGCTGGCTAACACCAGCTAGCTGAAAACATCAGTTGGCGCTTCTGTCAGCTAGCCACTTGCAGCTAGCAGTTTAGCCATTCATTCTCGAGTGTTTCTGTGCTTATTGTACTCCAGGGACCGGTCATATCCTATCGACCGCTGAAACAAGACACCCCTGTCAACCAGTGATGTATTATTTTATTCATTGTTTAAGACAAATGTTAGGCAGCTTAGTGGTAAAAGGTCAAGTTAGCCATGATGTAGTCAGCACCGGTATCCCCATTTGCACAAGCTGAGCGCCCCTACAAAACTGTTAAAGACTTTTGTCGGTCATAAACAAATGCAAGGAGTTTGACAGAAATTCTCTGCCTGTGCCATGAAAGATTCTGGGGCTGACCTGACCCGTTTTCGGTTTACGATACATCTACTACATCCAAGTGAAAGGCTATGACTTAGCTAGTCAATAGCCATGTTTACATGGACACAAGTAACCGGATTAAAAGCCTAATTGGAATAAAAATGTTTCATGTAAACATCCCAATCTGAATATTCTGACCCGATCACACTCATTCGGATCACAATTTCCTTCCGATTGAGACAGGTGGGTTATGCCAATTTTTAATCCGATTGGTGCAATTGGTGAAACGGCGCCCGTAGAGGTATATGTGCCACCTCTCACATGCCCAGACACAGGCCAGTGCTTCCCTCTTGCCCACAGCGTATTTTTCCTCCACCGCTGAGAGGGACCTAGATGTGAATGCCACTGGTCTCTCCGTGCCTCCCTGAACTTGGGACATGACCACCCCCAGCGCCACCCCCGATGCATCACAGGTCACCATCATCTCGAGGTTAGTGTCAAAGTGTGCCAACACTGGTGGGGAGGTGAGTTGTTGCTTCAACTTGGAGACCGCTGCCGAACAAGCCGGTGTCCATTCCCACGGTGCTTCTTGTTTCAGTAGGGCTCGCAGAGGCTCAATCGTCTCCAAATAATGCAGGATGAATCGCCCATAAAAGTTCACTATGCCAAGGAATTATGAGATCTGGGCAGGTGTGGAAGGGTCCGGGATGTGAAGGACCACCTTCATGTTCAAATGCAGTGGCTGAAGGCCCCTCCCTGTCTGTCGAAAACCCACAAACTCGATGGTGTCCGCCGCAAAGAGACATTTCTCCCCATTTAGGGTGACCCCTAATCCTGCAGTCTTCTTAGGACCTTCTCCAGTCTCTGATCATGCACCTCCTTTGATGCGCCGTGCACCATGATGTCATCCAAATAGGCTACTACGCCCTGAAGACCCACCAGCATCGTTGACATTACCTTTTGAAAACAGCTGGGGGCGGAGCTCAGTCCCAATGGCATTCTGGTATATCTAAAAATCCCCATGTGGGTCACGAACGCCGTCAAGTTCCTGCTGTCCAGGTGGAGTGGCACTTACAGATAACCCTGTCGGAGGTCCAGCTTCGTGAATCCTGGGATCCACTAAACATCGCTGTGAGCTCCTCCATGGTTGGAAGTGGGTATTTGTCCGGGATGATTGCCTTGTTCACCATCCGCAAGTCTATACAAGGTCTGATCCACCCCCTTTATTCTTTGCTACCACCAAATTAGAAATCGAAGGCAAGGCGTCCACCCTGTCAATGATCCCAGCGTCCAAAAGCCTAGACAGTTCTGCCGAGACTTTGTCGCGTAATGCCGGGGGCAGATGCCGTAATGTCTGAATCCTAGGTGTGAGCGTCTTGTTCATCAGCGGGCGATGAAAGAAAGTGTCTGTCCGGCCCAAGCCCATGAACAACGCTGGCCAACGGAGCTGCCAGTCTGTGTATGCCGTTAACACCACAGAGCCCTCCGGTTCTCGTATGGAGAAACTCAGCTCCCCCAGCAGATCGATCCCAAGCAGGTCTGCTCCCTGCCGTGCCACCTGAAAAGCAAATTTAGGCACCCTCTTCGGCCCACATGTCACGTCAAACTCTGCCGTGCCCACCATATCGATCTCAGCGTGGCCATAGCCAAACATCCTCACAGCTCCTGCCTTGTGCTATGAGATGACTGTTGTTGTGAAATGGCGCTATATAAATAAAGTTGAATCGAATTGAATTGATAGTTTTCGCTGGGAACAGTGTCTTTAATGTTGCCAAACTTAGGATAGACCTGCTGGCGCCCGAGTCCACCATAAGAGGCACCTCAACACCGTCTAGCTGCACCACATACCATTTGAGAGGCCTTCTTCCTCCATGTGCCACACACACATGGCCTGTCTCCCAGGGTCCCTCTCTTACCGGGTCCCCAAACGTTACACGGGCCCCGTCGCACCCTACTGGCCGCCTTTTCTTCTTCTTTTTCTTTCCAGTCTGCCCTCGAGGCCTTGTTAGCATGCTAACCATTGCCCTTGGCGTGGTGGCCCAGTCCGCCGGTTCCTTGCTAGCTGACACACTTGGCCTCTGTACAGACACGGACTCCCATAATTTCATCAAATCCACTACCTCATCCAGAGACAAAGGCTCTCGGGTCAACCTTAGCATGCCCCCCAGCCACCGACTGGTTGTGCCATGGGCTAATTTGTCCCTCACTAGCTCGTCCGCTAGCGGCCCAAAACTGCACTTTCCTGCTAGACTGCGCAGTTCCATAAGAAATGTCAAAGTGGACTCACCAGCATGCTGTAGACGGCTAAAAAACTCATATCTCCTTTCGGTGACTGTGGAATTGTCACCAAAAAGACTGTCCATCTTTAATAAACCATCTTCCAGTGAGCCATCGCCACACAGAACAAAGAAAATGCGCTGTCCTTCTGCGCCCAGATGGTGCACCAGCAGACTCCTCCATCTGTCGTCGGAGATACCGCCGAATCCAGCCACCGTCACATAAACCTCGAACATATACTTCCACCGTGCCCATGGTATAACTGGTGTACCTTGCCACTGCAGAAATGGAGGTGGCTCCACAATACACGCGCCCATTTTCTCCGTCATCGCCAAATGTTAAGTCGGAAATAACACAGAGCAGAGAGCTTCTTGAGGAACATTCAGCTGACTTTATTTAGTCCTTATTCCAATTTATATTTGCCACCGTAGCCCGCCTGACGTCATCTACTATCCCCACCCCGGCAGTGCTACGGCAAGCCCCAAAGTCCAATTCTCATACGTAACACGCACGTCCTAATCGGATCAACTTTTTCAAGCTCCATGTAAACAGTAAAGTTCTGATCTGAATTGTAATCAGATTGAAGAAATTTTGCACATGTAACCGTGGCTAATGTTAGCAATAATGATGTAAGAGGAAGGGTGGAGTTGAATCCAGTCAAAGATTTAAAGGTATATGCACTCAAAACAGGCCGTTTTCACAAAGGCTGGGAAAAAAAATTGCTACAATAATTAAATAATTTAAGAAAAAAAAAATCCCCTCGTGGATCGTCACCTTATTGTGGTGGGGGGGTTTGTGATCCCAGGAGCTATGTTGTCCGGGGCAATTTGCCTCTGATAGGGTCACCCAAGACAAACTGGTCCTGGGTGAAGTGCCAGACTAAGAACGATCCAACAGACTCTCATGATAAATTCTAGTTCAAGGATTCAGTGTACCCCGCCCGGTATGGTGTTACCGGGGCCCCACCCTGGAGCCAGGCCTGGGAGAGGGGCTCTATGGCTAGCATCTGGTGGCCGTGTTTCCACCCATGGGACCCGGCCAGGCTCAGCCAGAAGGAGTTACATGGGTCCGCCCTCCAGTGGGCTCACTACCTGCAGGAGGGAACATGGGGTTCCAGTGCTATGTGGATTAGGTGGCGGTCAAAAGCGGAGACCTTGGCGGACTGATCCCAAGCGTTCTAAACTGGCTTTCGGTACGTGGAATGTCACCTTTCTAGTGGGGAAGGAGCCTGAGCTGGTGTACGAGGTTGAGAGATACCGGCTAGATATAGTCGGCCTCACCTCAACACACAGCTCCGGTTCCAGAACCAGTCTCCTGGAGAGGGGCTGGAGCTTGGCCTTTTCTAGAGTTGCCCCGAGTGAGAGGCGACAAGCAGGGGTGGGTATTCTTATATCCCCCCACCTTGCTGCCTCTATATTGAAGTTTTCCCCGGTGGATGAAAGGATTGCTTCCCTGGGCCTTCGGGTTGGGAAACGGGTCCTGACCATCATTTGTGCCTATGCACCAAATGATGTTTCAGAGTACCCACCCTTTTTGGAGTCTCTGACTGGGGTACTGGAGGGTGCTCCTCTTGGATACTCCATTGTCCTACTGGGGGACTTCAATGCGCACGTGGACAACAACAGTGAAACCTGGAGGGGGGTGATTGGGAAGAACGGCCTGCCCAATCTGAACCCGAGTGGTGTTCAGTTATTGGACTTCTGTGCTAACCACAGTTTGTCCATAATGAACACCATGTTCAAGCATAAGGGTGTCCATATGTGCACCTGGCACCAGGACACCCTAGGTCGCAGGTCGATGATCGATTTTGTTATCGTGTCATCAGACCTGCGACCGTATGTCTTGGACACTTGCGTAAAGAGAGGTGCAGAGCTGTCAACTGATCACCACCTGGTGGTGAGTTGGATCCGATGGCAGGGGAGGAAGCTATTCAGACCTGGTAGACCCAAACGTATAGTGAGGGTGTGCTGGGAACGTCTGGCTGAGGCCCCTGTCCGGGAGGTCTTCAACTCCCACCTCCGGAAGACTTCAAACACATTCCGAGGGAGTCTGGAGACATGGAGTCTGAATGGGCCATGTTCTCCACCTCTGTTGCTGAAGCGGCGGCCCAGAGCTGTGGCTGCAAGGTGGTCAGTGCATCTCGTGGTGGCAACCCCCAAACCAAGTGGTGGACATCAGTGGTGAGGGGGGCCATTAAGCTGAAGAAGGAGTCCTATCAAGCTTGGTTGGCTTGTGGGACTCCCAAAGCAGCTGAGGAGTACTGGCAGGCCGAGCTGAGTGCAGCTTGGGTGGTTGCTGAAGCAAAAACCCGGGTATGGGAGGTGTTCGGTGAGGCCATGGAACAAGACTTTCGGTCGGCCTCGAAGAGATTCTGGCAAACTGTCCAGCGGCTCAGGAGGGGAAAGCAGCTCCCTGTCCACACTGTGTATGGTACGGATGGGGCGCTGTTGACTTCGACTGGGGGTATCGTCGGGCGGTGGAAGGAATACTTTGAGGATCTCCTCAATCCCACTGATACGCCTTCCACAGAGGAAGCAGGGTTTGTGGACGAGGGGAATGACTCGCCTATCACAGGGGCTGAGGTCGCCAAGGTGGTTAAAAATCTCCTTGGTGGCAGGGCCCAGGGGGTGGACGAGATTCGCCCTGAGTACCTCAAGGCCCTGGATGTTGTTGGGCTGTCATGGTTGACACGCCTCTGCAACATTGCGTGGAGGTCGGGGGCAGTGCCTTTGGCATGGCAAACCGGGGTGGTGGTTCCTCTCTTCAAAAAAGGGGACCGGAGGGTGTGCTCCAACTTTAGAGGGATCACACTCCTCAGCCTCCCTGGGAAGGTCTATGCCAAGGTACTGGAAAGGAGAGTCTGGCCATTGGTCAAACCTCGGATTCAAGAGGAGCAATGTGGTTTTCGTCCTGGCCGTGGCACATCGGAACAGCTGTGTACCCTCTCGAGAATTCTCAAGGGTTCGTGGGAGTTTGCCCAACCAGTTTGCATGTGTTTTGAGGACTTGGAGAAGGCATTTGACTGCATCCCTTGTGGTTTTTTGTGGGGGGTGCTTCGGGAGTATGGGGTATCGGGCTTGTTGTTACGAGCTATTCGGTCTCTGTACGACCGTTGTGAGAGTTTGGTTCGTATTGCCAGCACTCGATCGGACTCATTCCCAGTGAGAGTTGGACTCCGCCTGGGCTGCCCTTTGTCACCGATCCTGTTCATAATTTTTATGGACAGGATTTCTAGGCGCAGTCAGGGAATGGAGGGTGTCATGGTTGGTGACCACAGGATCTCATCTCTGTTGTTTGCAGATGATGTTGTCCTGTTGGCTTCATCCAGCAATGACCTACAGCTCTTGCTGGGACGGTGTGCCGCTGAGTGTGAAGCGGCTGAGATGAGAATCAGCACCTCCAAGTCCGAGTCCATGGTCCTCAGTCGGAAAAAGGTGGATTGTCCTCTCTGGGTTGGGGACAGGCTCCTGCCCCAAGTGGAGGAGTTTAAGTATCTTGGGGTCTTATTCACGAGTGAGGGGAAAATGGAATGAGAGATTGACAGACGGATCGGAGCAGCGTCTGCAGTGATGCAGCCGTTGTACCGGTCTGTTATGGTGAAGAGGGAGCTTAGTTCTAAGGCAAAGCTGTCGATTTACCAGTCAATCTACGTTCCTACTCTCACCTATGGTCACGAGCTTTGGGTAATGACCGAAAGAACAAGATTGTGGATACAAGCGGCTGAGATGAGCTTTCTCCGTAGGATTGCTGGACTCACCCTCAAAGATAGGGTGAGGAGCTCAGTCATCCGGGAGAGGCTCAGAGTAGAACCGTTGCTCCTCCACATTGAAAGGAGACACTTGAGGTGGTATGGGCATCTGATTAGGATGCCTTCTGGACGTCTCCCACTTGAGGTGTTTCGGGCACGTCCCACTGGGAGGAGACCCCGGGGCAGACCCAGGACTCGGTGGAGAGACTATGTCTCCCAGCTGGTCTGGGAACGGCTTGGTATCCTCTTTGAAGAGCTGGAGCAGGTGGCTGGGGAGAGGGAAGTCTTGGCTTCTCTGCTTGAATTGCTGCCTCTCCGACCCGGACCTCCGGAAAAGCAGTAGAAGATGGATGGATGGATGGAAGAAAAAAGAAAAAAACAAAAACATGCCATTAAGATGTGCTTGTTAAAATGTAGGAAAAAAGTGCAGTGACCCCTTTAATGACCCCTCTCCTTGTGCACATTTGTCTTTTTTAAATTAGCAAAATAAACAAAACCAATCCTTTCAGCCGTTAGGTTTTATCTCCATCAGAAGACAAATGAGTACATAGCTAACTAACTAACTAACTAACCTGCACTTATATAGCGCTTTTCTAGTCACAAAGACCACTCAAAGCGCTTTCATTAATACTAACCCTCTATTCTAAGGGCCTATAGGAAACAGATATCTAGGGACAATTTAGAACAGCCAATTAACCTAACATGCATGTTTTTGGCATGTGGGAGGAAACCGGAGAAATCCCGGAGTAAACCCACGGAACACGGGGAGAACATGCAAACTCCACACAGATCACTGTTGGTCGGGGGCTGGGATCGAACCCACGATCCCACGATCCCCACAATCCCCCGGCCAAGGGTAAACTGTGCTGCCGCAGTGCTAACCACTGCGCCACATAGATGCAGGTGATATAGATGCAGAAGTGAATCTTGCACCTACATCCCACACAGAAAGTCAATTGTGACTTAATTTAGCATCAATACAGTTTGGCTCCAAAATGATGACTTTTTTGTTTATCAACACAGTTCTTACGTCGTTTATCAAGTTGTTCTTAAACAATCATGTGCCTTATCTCATTCTTAGGATGTTTTCCTCCGGTCACTGTTTTCAGTTTTAATACTGTGAGAACGGTTGTATGACTAAAGGCGTAAAATGAATTCAATGTTTTTCCATTTATAAATGCATTGGGGAATTTAAGAATTTAAAGCTCTTTAGTTTACAAAAAATGTAGCTTTAGTTAGTTTTCTGCTTTTTAATAAGTACTATATCCAAGACAACTTTAAACAAAATGTATACTAGAATTTGTCAACCTCAGATAATGCGTCATGATTTTTATCTTTGTTTTTCATTTTCCATGACAAACACAAAACCTTCCCACTGTAATGCGATCCTTCTCTGTTCTTGTGGAACAAGGATGTGGTGAAAACTTTTATTTACTTTTCATTATAGTCAGCACGTAAAGATACTTCTAGGGCTTTAGAAGAGCATTTCCCCTGTCTGCATTATGGATTGACAGAGTACACAAATACAAATGATGGATATGTGATATATTCTGTTGAACTAAGCAAAGTCTTCCTTTAAATTTAGCCCACTGTTTCAAGAAAGCAATAAAATTCTTTATAACACGATTGTTTTTAGATAAAGTCCTCTACAATGATTTTCAGTGTTCTCTCTGCTTTTTTTTTTGTTGGTGGCTTTTATTACCTCCGCCAAGGAGGTAATGTTTTTGCCGGGGTTTGTCTGTTTGTTTGTCTGTCTGCTTGTTTGTCTGTCTGCTTGTTTGTCTGTTTGTCTGTCTGTTGGTTAGCAAGATAACTCCAAAAGTTTTGGACGGATTTCGATGAAACTTTCAGCCGTTGTTGGAAATGGTACAAGTAAGAACTGATTAAATTTTGGTGGTGATCCGGATCACCGTCCAGAAGAAAACCGCCATTACAGAAAATGCCATTTTCGTGAATAACTACTGAACCACTAATCCTATCATTGTCAATCCAATTGCTCGTCATATGTTTTCATGGTCAAGGAATCTGAAAACGTACACACAAACACTGTATGGGGGAAACTGTGGCCGCCATTACGGAAAATGCCATTTTCCTGAATAACTACTGAAACACTAATCCTATCATTGTCAATCCAATTACTAGTCATATGTTTTTGTGGTCAAGGAATCTGAAAACGTACATACAAACACTGTATGGGGGGAACTGTGGCGCTTGGCGGAGGTCTGCACTCTCCGAATGCTTTTCTAGTATTTTGTTTAAAACTTTATGCAACCTTTTTCAGTCTTTGTTTTGATTAATTTAAGCTTGTGCCTATTTTTGTGCAGCTTTTTGATCAACATCCATCGTGTTTATTATAAGCTGTAAAATAAAAGTGACACTAGACATGATTGATCATTTTTGTGTTTTGTGCCACTGAATCAGTTCCACCAAGCAGGTCTGTCTTGTGGATTCAGATGCCAGAGCTGTCAAACTTTGGGAGGTGGTTAACAAAGGTGCTTTAACATTAATGCACACTTTATATAAACTAAGAAAGGAAATACTTCATTTTCTGGATATAGTGCATGAAAATATGTGACATGCAAATACGCATCATATTCTGGTTGCAAAAAAAACAAAAAAACAAAAAATGCTTAAGTAATTAAGTTACTTAAGTTTGCTGTGTAATATTTTCTGTCAGCACTTTAGGGGAAACTCCAACTCAGTGACAGATTGATGCTTCTGGCCTTGCTATTTTTAAATCTAAAAAAACCAAAACAAAACAAGATTGTTTGAGTTCTGCCAAGAAAAACACATGTACAGCACATGAGAAAATACAGTGCCCTTAAAATGCTAACATCCCTCCTAAAGATTAGTAATAAAATAAGTTTTGCTTTTGGTAAAGTAATTTTATCCCACAAATAAAAAAAAAAGGAAAGATGCAGACTTTAATTGAAATAAATTAAGAGAAAAACAAAACCTCAAGAATTTTTCCCCTGCCAACATGTCATCATGAAAATGAAGCATGTTCTGCAATCAAACGTACACTTTTAAGTCGCTCAAAGCCTGACAGGGAAGTCAATTTCCTTGTCCTCCATCAGAGTGAGTGAGGTAAAATGCCACACAGACCAAATACATAAGAGAGAAGTGCGTTGACCTTCATTCATCAGAGCTGGCTGTAGAAGTAGCTCCTCCACATGCCACATCCATTCAGTCAGATACTGTGTACCTACAGATACAATGCAGTCTCTACCCTTTAACTACTTGTGTCCCGGAAAGCCCCGCACTGTATTCTAATAACACACTATGTTGTGGTCCACCTTCAATTGCAGCAAATCTAACAACATTCATGCTGACATTTGACTTCTTTGTAAGGAGGCGTTTCCCCAATTAGACTTGTGGTGCCAAGCCAAGAAGATCCAATTCACGGGTAAAAATAGACGGTACACATCAAACTTGACTGTCTGACTATCTTCCAGTTTATGGCCTTCATCAGAGCGTGAAAAAATATACTGTAGCTTTGTGACGATGAGATGTCACCACTATTATGATTTATTGTTTGTGTGACTATGTTATTTTGTAATGGTAAATACTATCTGTTAAAGTACACACATTTATTTGGAATCTGTTTTTGTTTAATTTGAATGCCCGTAGGAGATAATTGTATGGTTAACTGTTTGGGTAGAATAATGAATGATAAGTTGTTTCGCATACCTTTGCCAACATGCTTCCTGTGGGTGTCCGGGCAAAAGATTCTGTCAGAGGGTGAATGCCTTTTATAGGACACCTGCAGGAAGGATACATGTATGGTAAGTTAGAGGGGAGGTTTAGATTTTGTAAATAGGGGTTAAAGTATTTATTGAATTATTTATATTGATATTTATTGTGTGTTATTTATGTATTTATATTGTGTATGTCTGGGAAATTATTTATGTATTTTTTATATATTACTGGGTATGTGTAAATGATGGAGGATTTATTGTTTTACCTGAGATTATGGTAGGGGCTAATTAGCCCTAATTGTCTCTGTCAGTATAAAACAGGTGTGATGATTGTGACCTATTTGTTCAGGGGTTCAGTTGTTTAGAGGTTAATGAGTTAATCAGAAGAGATGGAGAAGAAATCAGAAGTAATCAGAAGAGTTACTGAATCAGTGTTCAGTTCAGATCGGATCAGTATGGTATAATTGGGAGTTAAAATAATCAGAATCGCCAAGGAGGATGACAATCCAGATCATCATGTGAAAGGAGATGATCAGAGGATTAGAGTCATCATCGGCGATTATGGTTGTTAATTAGTATTGTTGAAGTAGAGCTGAGAACCGTGTCGGATGTCTGGAACAATTTACCAGTAAGTTTAATTGAAAATAAATTGGATTAATTGAAAGAAGAATTTGCCTCGCCTTGTCTCGCTTCGCCGTCTCCTCGTTCACATTTGGTGTCAGGAGTGGGATATTGTTACCCGACGTCGTGGCGTTTGGTGGACGGAAGGACTTATGGCGAGAGGAGCAAGTGAGGCAAGGGGAGCAGTCTGACCTGGAGCGACTGACGTCGGTAAAGAGTCATATTCGTGAGATGGAGTCGCAGATGGCGGAACTGAGAGAGGATTATGGGAGCCGGGCTGAGCGTGATGGTGGCGTCGGTGCTTCGAGGGAGAATCCTAGGGTGACGGCCGGTCGGGTCGGCCCGCGAAAGGAGGATTTGTTGCTGCAGGTGCAGCCAAGGAGGCCGCGAGTGCACCACGAGCCCAGGCTGAGCCCTCTCTCTTCCGGGGATGTCATCGAGCTGCCTGGCGTCGTTCGAGGGGATTGCTGCGGTCTGCTGCTGGTGCGAAGAGGAGTGGGCTGTTCATCTGGCTCCTCTATTCGCAGGTAAAGCGCAGAGCGCATGTGTTCTGGTGGATGTTGCAGACACGGACAAGTATGGAAAATTTAAATACTTTTTTTTTAAAAATGTGAAGTCACGTCTGACACTTATGGGTGGAGGTTTCGGTCCCAGGACGTTTGTCAGGACGAGGCCCCCCGTGAATTGTGTGTACATCTGATAGACCTGTTTTGTTACCTCCGCCAGGCCGAAAAGGCCAGGAGGAGGTTATGTTTTTGCCAGGGTTTGTGTGTTTGTCTGTCTGTTTGTCTGTCTGTTTGTCTGTTGGTTAGCAAGATAACTCAAAAAGTCTTGGACGGATTTGCATGAAACTTTCAGGCGTTGTTGGAAATGGTACAAGGAAGAACTGATTAAATTTTGGGGGTGATCCGGTTCACCGTCTGGATACAGGAAATTTTTTAAAGCATTTTTCCACACTGTGACATAGGGCCATTTTCAACATGTGCGCAGGCGCAATGGAGGCCGCTGGGCGTCGTGTCTGACCAACACAAACTCCGCCTTCTTCAACGTTTTAGCCACAAAAGCATGCGGAAAACACTGCTGGCCTCGGACCCCCAGCGTGCCTCTGCCAGCCATAGGCGCTGCGCACATTGCGCTGGTCGTTGTGTCTGACCAACACAAACTCCGCGTTCTTCAACGTTTTAGGCACAAAAGCACGCGGAAAACACTGCTGCCCTGGACCCGCAAGCGTGCCTGCTTTTGCGCCACGCTGCAAAACCTGACACGGACATCTGTCCGCCGCCCCATTATTTGCCACAAATTCCCCGCCCAACTATAGGCGCTGCGTAAAAACGACCTCTCTGCCGGGGAAGATTCTAAATTCTGTTTTGCCGCGGAGCGCAACCCCAATATAATATAAAATCCATGGCAACCTGTCTAACCAATCTGCATCCGTCAGTGGAGGAGATGGACACACCAACACTTCAGTTTATTACCTCCGCCAAGGAGGCAATGCTTTTACAACCGTAAAACGGGGCTATAAGGGACGGCGGGGTAATATGGGACACTTTTCTAAATGTAATTCTGCTTTTTTAATTTTGCTTCCGCCTAGATTTGATGAAGGACTCATGGATATTTGACAATAACAACACAACTCAGCGTCCTGCTCAAAATAAAAAAAGCAGAATTACATTTAAAACATTTCCCACAAAAGTGTCCCTTATTAACCCGCCGTCCCTTATAGCCCCATTTTACACTACTGAACCACTAATCCTATCACTATCACATTTATTGTCATTCATTAATTGTCTGTTTATTGCACTGTCCATGTCAAATAAACAAATAATCATTGTGAATCCAATTGCTACTCATATTTTTTCATGCTCAGGGAATCTGAAAACGTACACACAAACACTCTATGGGGGGAACTGTGCCGCTTGGTGGAGGTCTGCGCTCTCCGAGTGCTTTTCTAGTTAATGGATGAAACTAGAGACCTTAACGATAGAAGACATTATGGAACAATTAATTTTGGAACGATTTTTGTGCGTGGTGAACCCGGAACTGGGAGTCTGGATACAGGAGCGGGACCTGAAGACTGCAGAGGGTGCTGCTCGTCTGGCGGAGGTTTTTCTGTCGGCCAACAGGAGAACTATCCGCGGCCGTGGCAGCTCTTTCACCTGTCAGGAATGGGTTTAATGAGGGTTTAAAGGGGTGGTCCAGCTCAGGTTAGATATTTTAACTCCAGACAGATCATCGGCAGATATAATAGAAAGGTAATGTCTTGCTATGAAATGGGCAGTGGGTCTCTGAATTATTTATTAGGGCGTTATTTTTGTTAGAGACAGATCATCGGGCTTTACAGTGGTTGGACAAAAGGAAGGACATGAACAGTCGTCTCACAGGGTGGTATGTATCCCGCCAACCTTATAATTTTATTGTTCGGTATGTGGCAGGGAAAACCAACCTTGTGGCTGATAGCCTCTCACGAGTACATGACTCCTAGAGTACTGTACTCTCGGGAAAGGGGGGAGGAAATGTGACTATGAGATGTCACCACTATTATGATTTATTGTTTGTGTGACTGTTATTTTGTAATGGTAAATATTATCTGTTAAAGTACACACATTTATTTGGAATCTGTTTTTGTTTAATGTGGGTGTCCAGGCAAAAGACTCCTTTAGGGAGTGGAAGGCTTTTATAGGACACCTGCAGGAAGCATATTGGCAAAGGTATGTGCAATAACTTATCTATTATTCTACCCAAACAGTTAACCATACAATTATCTCCTACGGGCATTCAAATTAAACAAAAACAGATTCCAAATAAATGTGTGTACTTTAACAGATAATATTTACCATTACAAAATAACATAGTCACACAAACAATAAATCATAATAGTGGTGACATGTCATCATCACAAGCTTTCTTGACTTTAGGTAACTGGCTAAAATGGTCACACAAAAAACAAACAAAAACGAAGTAAAACTTAACTGAATAAATGGAAAAAAGAGAAAGGGGGAAAGATTAAAACCCAACTAAATAAATGAAAAAAAAAGGAAATCTAACAAATGAAAAAAAACAGTGTGTATATACAGTATATGTATGTATATATATATATATATATATATATATATATATATATATATATATATATATATATGTGTATATTTTAGTGGTGTTGGCGTTATCGCTTTAATCACCTGTTAACATTTTGTTCCCGTTAACGGCGACAAATTTTGTGAACGCGGTTAACGGCAGAAAGCGCGAACAGTACTTTTTTGGGCCTGAACTGCACTCCATACGGAACTATGGAAGCTGCTCTGGGTAGTGACAGACACTGTGCACGCCATGCAGAAATTGTGAAGTCAAACAAGCTGGATCACTGCCATGGAAATCCCCAAAATGCTGTCATGTTTAAGTTTACAAGATTATCTGTCAGAGCTGTCACCTGGATAATTGTCACAGCTCCTCCAAAACTTTGCCTGGTGGTCAGGTGTTTTTCTTGGAAGCCGGCTAGTCAGCTAGCAGTAAACAGCTACCTGCTACGGATGTAGCGGCTGCCAGCAGCTGAGGACAGACACTCCACCTGTTTCTGTCACGGGCCGTTCTTACCGGCCCAGCTCTTATTGTGACAGCGTCTCAGCGGGCTCCCAGCTGTCAAGCTCTACGGGACAGCTGGAGCCCAATTACCTCATCAGCTGAGACGCTGTCAACTATTATAAAAGGGAGCAGCTCCGATCATTCGGGGCTGTGACCTCGCACATGATTATCCACGCTCTTCTCTGGCGTGGGTAAGGTTGGAACCCCTACGTCCGGCGCCAGCCACCCTTCTGTCATCCTGCATCGTGTGTAAGTGTTTACCCTTGTCATCGTTTGTGTTTTGGCCCCACGAGGCCCTGTTCCTTTGTTCCTTTCCCCTTATCACAATAAAATACGCAAACTCACTGGTCTGCCCTCGGCTCTCATTGTATGGCTCACGAGAGCCATACGTAACAGTAGGTCACAGCCAAGTGAGTTGCCGGCAGCTGTGAGTTTGCTGTTTTGGACTTTGTTCTTCCCTGTCTGGGTGTCAACGCTGGGAGCATGCCGATTCCCAGGAGCTGCGCTCAGCGCTTGGGCAATGAGCTAACTAGCGCCCTGGAGTACGTTGACGGGACACTCTTCGCTGCTAGTCTCGACGACGACCCAAACCTGATTCGCTGGCACCTAGACTATGCTGAGGTTCTTCTTAATAATCTCCCTCGCTACGCCGACCACCCCGAAGTCAGCGTGAGGAGGGCTGAACTCGCCGCGCAGCGCAAGACTCTCCGTGGGCTGGAGGGAAATCCCGGCAGGAAGCTGAAGAGGAGGCATCCCCGCTCCTCACGCCCGGATCCCATTCCTGCCTCCACTCTGGTCCACGACTTCACTCCACCCAGGGGTGATCCCCACCAGAGAGCTTCGTCATTCAGGAATCCCCTGGAGAAGCTCCAGCGCGCAGCCACTTCCATCTGGGATCACGTAGCGGTGGTTCGTTCAGCAACAAGTCCTTCTCTGGCTTTTGATCATATGACGGCGGCAGTCAGACTGGTGGAGAGGAATCCTGGGCTAAGGGACTTCCCGGAGTTTGCCGACCTCCTTGCCTCGGTCTCGGCACAGGAGCAGCGATTCCTGAACCTTACCTTCGCCTCGCCCTCTGCAAGTAGCCGTCGTCACACTGGTCGCCGACCTCAGCATGAATCCCGTCCGGATCCAGTTCCGGGTCGCCGCAAGGTCTCAACTCCCCACACAGCTGTCACTCTCACGCCTCATCAGAGGGGAAATCCCGCAGCCTCGTCTCCCGAGCCATCCTCCCCCGCTGTTACGTCATTGTTTCGGGCCCGGCTCATCTCGGCTGTCGCCCCCTCCTCCTCGACGCACTTCCCGGCTGCTGTGTGCATCCAGAGTCCTGTCTTGGCGAGCTCCGTCCCGGAACCATCGCGAGCGACTCCCCGACATCTTCCCAGGGGGTCCTCCGTTACCGTCCATCGGGAGAAGGGAGGAGCAGCGTCCGCCACAGCGGTCACCACCCAGCCTCCAGGAGACAGGCAAGTCCCAGTTAATTCATCCACTTATTGTGATTTGCTCTGTCAGCCTCCTGGAGGTGGAGTTTGGGGTTCGCAGCTCCCCGAACTCCCACCACCCGCTGTGGCTGTAATTATTAATCCCGCATCCTCTGTGTCTCCCTCCGCTGAGCGCTCCTCGATGCCAGGCCAACGTCGTGGGATGAGGAGGGGGCCTGTGGTTCTGGAGAGCATGGTTCCGGTTCTGCAGCTACGGCGTGGGCGGAGGAGGAGAGCGGACTGCAGCGTGGAACTTGCGCCGACGACGAAGCGTCCCCGGGTCTCCACGGAGGAGCGGTCCGGTCCAGCGGGACGAGGTTCTCCTGCCACCACGCTGTGTGGGCCATCGGCATGGGCACCGGTGCCGAAAGACTCGCAAGCTGCACGTACCATCATGCCAGCTGCGGAGCAAGACGCAGCTGAGTGGGAGCCCGAAGACGACCTCCTGGCGCTTGAACCCGGATCTTCGCAGTCCTGGACGGCGTCAGAACCCGAGATCAGGCAAGTGCTCTACTTTATCTTTCTCCTTCTCATCTTAGAGTATTTTAGCCTGTCTCTAGGGGAGATGAGCCGGGTGCAGCCATCCGCTGCGTCCGAGCTTGTCTCACCGGGTTCTGGCGCTGCCGGTGATCCTGATCCTGGTTCTTTTCTCTCTCCTGAGCCTTCTCCCAGGGTTGCCGGCGAGGAGCTGCTATCGCCCGCTGTGCCAGAGGTTCCTGGTTCGGGATTGGAGGTCGGTTCTGGTGCGGCACCGACCCAATCGGGGTCCGACGTGGGTTCTACCGAGACCCAATCGGGGTCCGTCACGGGAGCAGCCGCGATCCTATCAGAGTGCTACGCGGGTGCTACAGAGACCCAATCGGGGTCCAACGTGGGTGCGGCACCAGTGATGTCCAGGTCCGTTGAGGGAGCTGCAGATCCCCTGCCATCGGACATTGGACCGGCTCATCATCATCTTCTTCCCCTTATTCGTCGTCATCTGAGTCACCCTCATCTTCCCCCCAAGCTTTCTCCACCAGGGCCCATATGGACCTCTCACTTTAGGCCCAGCTTGCCCTCATTATCTTCCTCCACAGGGAAGCCGTTGCCCCTCTCTCCCCTTCGGGCCTGGTGGCTGAGCGATGCGGGTCGGCCGCCAGAGGGACTGCCATGCCCATTCGGCTCTTTGGTGTGGCCGCCCGACCCATTGGACTTCCTGTTCGGCGATCTGGTCCGGCCACCCGAGAGACTGTGTTTTCTGGCCTGGGATTCGGGTAGGCCACCTGAACTTTTCCCTTCACCCCTGTTGGCGGTTTGGACGCTGGGTGCGGGGAGACCCCCTGAATTGAAATTTCTTTGCTGTGCTTAGTCTTTGTGTTTTTGGGTGGGTGTAGCCATGTAATCTCTTGTAATTGCTTCGCGTTTAGCATGTTTTTTTTTTTTTGTTTTTTTTCCTTTCTCTCTTCCCCTCCTGTTTGAGGGATGCCTGTACTTATTAGATGTCGCCCTTAGGAGTCTCTCCTCATTTTATGGTCTCCTGGGTTGTCTTTCTTTAAATCTGTCTGTACATTATTATTGTTGCCTATGGAGTATTGTGTTTTTTTTTCCTGTACCTCATTCTCCGTTATTGCCACGTTTATCCTCTACCTAATTAGTGTGGGGTTTTTTTTCCCATCGTCCGCATATTGTTGCCTATGGAGTATTGTGTTGGTTTTTTTTTTTCCTGTACCTCATTCGCCGTTATTGCCACGTTTATCCTCAACCTAATTAGTGTTTTTTTTCCCATCGTCCGCATATTGTTGCCTATGGAGTATTGTGGGTTTTTTTTTTCCTGTACCTCATTCTCTGTTATTGCCACGTTTATCCTCTGCCTAGTAGCGTTGTTTTTTTGTTTTTTTTTCTGTCCGTCCGCACATTGTTGTCTATGGAGTATTGTGTGTTTTTTTTTCCCCCTGATACTCTGTATTGTTTCATTGTTATTTGCTGTTGTTTTTCCTTTTTCTGATTCTCTCCCTCCTGGCCTGCGCCCCATCCGCCCACCCTGGGTGGGTGGGTGGGTGGGGGGCTTGGGTGTTACTGGCCGTTCTGAGCCCTGCATGGAGGGAGAGGTACTGTCACGGGCCGTTCTTACCGGCCCAGCTCTTATTGTGACAGCGTCTCAGCAGGCTCCCAGCTGTCAAGCTCTACGGGACAGCTGGAGCCCAATTACCTCATCAGCTGAGACGCTGTCAACCATTATAAAAGGGAGCAGCTCTGATCATTCGGGGCTGTGACCTCGCACATGATTATCCACGCTCTTCTCTGGTGTGGGTAAGGCTGGAACCCCTACGTCTGGCGCCAGCCACCCTTCTGTCATCCTGCATCGTGTTTACCCTTGTCATCATTTGTGTTTTGGCCCCACGAGGCCCTGTTCCTTTGTTCCTTTCCCCTTATCACAATAAAATACGCAAACTCACTGGTCTGCCCTCGGCTCTCATTGTATGGCTTGCGAGAGCCATACATAACAGTTTCATCTTCATAGCTTTGGGTCCAGCTGTCGGTAGGTGAGTAGCAGTCAAATTCTCAAGTTGTGTTCGTAATGTCCACTCACTCCCACGTCCTGTTTTTGCTGTGTGGTTGGTAACGTCATGGGCGAGATAGTTGTTTGTTTATGTTTACAATTTTTCTATTAAAAGAAAAATTGTGTCTGTTGTGACTCACGAGGTCCATTGATCTGTGTTCGGCTGGTGAATGTTTGCTATAGGAGTGTAGTTGTGTAGCAGTGATGTTACCGAGCCCTGGCATTCTGTTGTTGTTTGCATATGTGATAGTACTTTTGAGGATTTTCTGGAGAATATTGTGGATAGTTTTATCATTTTGGATATGTTGAGAGCTTTAATAAACCTGCAGGTGAAGAAAGCAAGCATATTTGTCCATTCCCATGTTTATAACGGTATGAGAAACTTGAAAAATGAACCAACCACTGCATTGGGTATAAGAGTATGTGTGTATGTGAAGCTGTGCCCACCCACTGGGTGACACCAGGCGGGCACGGACCACTCTGTATATAAACCCCATTCTGTAATAAAGTTGAGAGAGAGTTAGCTGCATGAAGACTTGCCTCCTGCTCCGTCATTTCTCAGATCGAACATTTGGCAACGAGGTGAAAAATGGGTGTGTGCTGGATACCTCGAAATTTACTGCCGTTTCTGGAGAGCCCAGGTGAGCCGGTGACCTCATGGCCAGTGTGGAGACAGGAGTTTGAAGACTACATCAGAGAGCTGGGTTTCTCTTGGTTTAACAGGAAGCAGCGCTGGAGGGTCCTGGTCCATAACCTTGGCACGGAGGGCTGAACGATTCTCGACTCACTGGGCGTGGAAGAGTGCTACAAGGATGCCGTCGCGCACATGACGGCGCACTTTGCGGAACAGATGAGGGCCAGGGAGCTGCGGGTGAAGGAGCTTTTCTGTTGGAAGCTAAACAGCGGGAGAGCTGGACTATGCAGGCCAAGGACTCCAGGGAAGGTCAGCAGTTGCATGATGCAGAGGCGACACGGCGGGACACCTGGAGCGAGGGTGCCAAGAATAGTGTTGAGGTGCCTGGGTCGGACAGTGGAGCCGACGGGAATGATGCTGAATGCCCAGAAGGGGAACAGCCACAGCAGGATGCGATGACGGAGCAGCGGAGCACCTGGAGGGTGAGTCCTGGAGGCAGTGGCGAGGATCCGGGGTTGGAGGATGAGACCGGCAAGGGTGATGTCGTGAGTCTCGGAGGTGAGCAGCAACAGCTGTGTGCCATGGAGGTCAGGCAGTGCCTCAGTGCCAGAGCTCCATGCGCCTTGGATGAGGGCGCTGGGTGGTATGGCGAGGCGCCCAAGGCGGCGGATGATGCCACCAAACAGGCTTCGTTTCTTCCCAAAGCACGGCCACTGGGGGCTGGAGTGTCGGGAGCCATGACGGTGTGGAAGGCAGTCGGGAGCAGCTCGTTGGGCACGGAGAGGCGGCGCACCGAACAGCGGCACGGCAGGCTCAGAGTGAAAAAGCGCCAAATGGTGGGTAAAGACATTTTCGCCAGGGAGGGGGCTTCGACCCTGGGGGCAGACAGCTGCTAAGGGCACAGATGCCGTGGGGCTGCCCAGGTCCTCCATGGCAGTGTCGAAGATGGTGGCTGCCCAGAAACATTGGGGTTACTTGAATATTCCTTCCTGTGTAAATATTTGTGTATGTGTATATGTGAACATGTGTTTTGTTTATATTGATTGCTGGTGTGCATGTGAGTGAATGTAAGTATACAGGAATATTTTATACATTTTAAAAGACAAGGTCCATTTTAGTTGTTCTTTGTGTGAATGTGATAGGTTGTTTTAGTACAATATATTACACTGGTCAACACCAAATTTATTGTCTGTTTTTTTTTTTTTTTTTTTAGCTGATTTAGGATAATTTTGAGGTGCTGAATCCAAAAATCACATTGGTTTTGCTCAATCAGGTCAACTTTTTGAACTATGGCCACATGTTGTTTTTTACATTTTTGTTTACATGTACTAGTATTTTCGCTTTATATGATGCAAAATTCTTTTTTATTTCTTGAAATTTCTCAAACTCTGAAGAGTTTGCATGCGCCAATTTATGACTAATTTGCATTTTTATTTTACAGGTGAATTAAATGGCTTTGACCAGAAGATTTTGCAAAAATAAGCCCGACGTATTCTGCTACATCTGCAGTGAATACACCATTGTTCCTCACAGGAATCCAGTCACAAGTTTCACAAAGCGTGTTTACCATGCTTATTTTGGTATTAAACTTGGTGTCTACTATTCAATTTACAGAAATCAAAGTTTGTAACATTTAATCAATAAATTGTGTTAGAAAATGATTTTTTCTCTAAAAAATATATTTTGGATGAAAAATATTAACAAAAATCAACCGATAATGTCACAAAAATGTAATCGACTTAGTCAGAAGATCAGATTTTTTAAAAATCAACTTGGCATAAAAACCTGACCTGATTGAGAGAAACAGATGTCATTTTCAGATTCAGCGGTGCAAAATTGTCTTAAATCAGTTGAAAAACACAGACAACTTACAAAAAAATTTATTTTTGTAATGTTATTCCCCATGTTCTTAGTGCGTGATTCGGATTCTAAATTTGGGAGGTTAAATTGTGTGTGTGGTTTCGCATTTTTCTAAAGGGGGGGAGAATGTTGGATATGAGAGTATGAGTGTATGTGAAGCTGTGCCCACCCACTGGGTGACATCACATAGTGGGTGGGCACCCAGCGGGTGCCCTCCTGGCGTCACCCACTGGGTGACGCCAGGCGGGCACGGCCCACTCTGTATATAAACCCCTGTTCTGTAATAAAGTTGAGAGAGTTAGTTGCATGAAGACTCGCCTCTTGCTCCGTCATTTCTCAGATGTAACACACGGTATCTGAATGGAAGAACACGTGATTAACGCATTTTTAATCACGATTAACTCAACATTCCAAAAGATTAATTGCAATTGGAAAATTTAATCATCCAACACCACTAATACACACACACACACACACACACACACACACACACACACAATGGTGTGAAAAAGTGTTTGCCCCTTTCCTGATTTCTCATTTTTTTGTATGTTTGTCATACTTAAATGTTTCAGATCAAACAAATTTAAATAGACAAAGATACAAATAAACACAAAATGCAGTTTTTAAATGAAGGTGTTTATTAAGGGTAAAAAAAAATCCAAACCTACTTGGCTCTGTTTGAAAAAGTGATTGCCCCCCACCCCGTTAAAACATAAATTAACTGCTGTTTATCACATCCTTGGAAAGCTTAGTTCAATTTCTCTGCCACACCTAGGCCTGATTACTGCCACACCTGTTCTCAATCAAGAAATCACTTAAATAGGACCTGCTTGACAAAATGAAGTAGACCAAACGATCCTCAAAAGCTAAACAATCATGCTGCAATCCAAAGAAATTCAGGAACAAATGAGAAACAAAGTAATTGAGATCTATCAGTCTGGAAAAGGTTATAAAGCCATTTCTAAAGCTTTGAGACTCCAGCGAACCACAGTGAAAGCCATTATCCACAAATGGTGAAAACATGGAACAGTGGTGAACCTTCCCAGGAGTGGCCAGCTGACCAAAATTACCCCAAGAGTGCAGCAACGACTCATCCAAGAGGTCAGGTTGTTACAAGTGTTATCTGATGTTTCTGACGTGTCACATCAGCTGTTTTAGGTGTGAATGAATTGACAGATTTTACAGCTCTATGGACGGTAGAATCATCTGGGTTGAACAGAAATGATCTCTCCCACATCTAGGATTCATGGATTGGGACGCAATGGCAGTTTGGCATGATTGCACTATGCAGAAGTTAGACTCTTGTTGCACATAAATTGTGAATGTTGGCAACAAGCTAAGCATTAGTTGATTTAAGTTACTATTACTTAATTATATGTCCATGTTGTTATGGATATGCAATGCGTATGGCCAAAAGTGAAAATTTCGGCATATCTCAGCATTTTAGACCAATTTTTATATGTTTGGCAAATGCTGCCTAAATCATCATGTTGTGAGAGTAGACAGCTTAAGTTTGCAAACCCTGTCTGGCTCCAAGTATCTACTCGATCAGTTGCGAACAACACGTATTCCCAGCAAGATAATTTGCAGCACGCCTCGGAGGCTGTAATTCAAGGATACCGCTCGTTGCTAATATGGAAGTGACTGACAGATCCTTTCCCCGGTTGAGATCGGCCTGCTAGCTTCAGGGTTGGCCGACCTCGCTTCACAATGACCAGCTTTTCTTGAAAAGTCCGTCTGGAAAATGGATTTTTTAAAATATCAGCGACCAAATCATTTTCTTCTCCCCTGTCAGCCACTGTGGGTGGAAAAACAGCTATTATATTTAAACAGATACAGTACATTGTAGCGGCTTAATAAAGTCCTTGCACTGGTGTTTCGCTAGCTAGGATCCTCTGCATTGTGGGTGGAGGAGTCTAACCATCCAATCAAAAGACGTGAAAATGCCGACGTTCTTGAATGCCTTCTATGTGTACCCCTGGACGTACAGAAGACACCTGATTGTTAAAGCAACAGGATAAGTTTAACAGTTAATTTAACCTCCAGAGTGGCACTGATAATTTCTGAAGGCCCAAGGCAGATTTGCTTGACCCTGGCAGCACAGATGGCTGAAATATGATTGGACAAAAAAACTCTAACATGCATCACACTACTGGAAGGAGTGCAACCAATAGAAAAGCTACAAAATGAAGAGAATAGACTATTGGGAATAAATTAATACATCCTCATGGAACAAATACAGTGGGGTAAAAAAGTATTTAGTCAGCCACCAATTGTGCAAGTTCTCCCACTTAAAAGATGAGAGAGGTCTCCAATTTTCATCATAGGTATACCTCAACTATGAGAGACAAAATAAGAAAAAAAAATCCAGAAAATCACATTGAAGGATTTTTAATGAATTAATTGGTAAATTCCTCGGTAAAATAAGTATTTGGTCAATAACAAAAGTTCATCTCAATACTTTGTTAAATTGTGGAGATGTGAGAATGACGAGGCAGAGTTCTCTCTCAAGTCAGCTTTATTCACATCACCATCATCTCAAAGCAGTAAGAGAGCCACACAGGAAACTCTCATCCTTAAATATCAGGACTCTTACATTTCACAGGTCACATGTATCACAGACCACCTTGCATTATAAAGACAGTAACAATGCATCCTCTCTCCATGATATCACTTCCACTGTCTACATTGCATCCCTTCTTTAATCCTTTAATTAAACCCCCCAAAGTCTCAAGCCTTGCATACCAAAGCTAAGATTCCTGAAGCTTCCTGTAATCACCAAGGAAGCCTCTTACTTTGTTCTGACCTAAAATGTGAGTCACAAAACAGGTCCCGTATGTGTGTCCACCACACAAAGCCCCCCCAACATTTTAGAACAAACAGAACAAACAAGAGAATAACCACATGCATGCCGTGATAGTATCAATACACATCAGTCCACATGCTGCCTAGGCTTCAGTCTCCTGCCGTATCTGCTGTAGCTGGGATTCAACGTCTCTGCGGCGCTGTCACGCTGGGGGTTTGCCGTCTGGGGGTGGAAACCTTTTGTCAGCACCTGTGGGTGTTTTGGGGAAACATTACTCTGTGAAGCCCCCCGCGGTGGTTTACCTCGCCGTGGGGCCCTTGCCAACAACACCTGCTCATCTGCCACCACAAAAGCGGGTTTGAGTCTGTTTATGCCAATTTTCTCTTTCCTACCCCCCAAATCTAGCAAAAACTGCTTGTCCCCTGTTTCTAGCACTCTGAATGGTCCGTCATAAGGCGGTCGCAGCGGGGTTCGATGCGCATCGTGTCTAACAAAAACAAACTCTGCATTCTTCAAAGTTTTAGGCACAAAAACGTGCGGAAAACTGTGGTGCGCGGGGCCGGGCAGCGTGCTTGATTCTATGTTACTCCGCAACAGCTGAGACGGGGAGGCGTCTGGCGCAGGGTTATCTGGGAGAAACTCCCCAGGCAGCCGGAGTGGCTGTGCAAACACGAGCTCCGCTGGGGAGGCTTCTAAGTCCTCTTTAGGCGCAGAACGCAACCCCAGTAACACCCACGGTAACTTGTCAACCCAATTTGCATCCGTCAGTGACGCTCTGAGAGCCACTTTCAATGACCTATGAAAACGTTTGCATAACCCGTTAGTCTGCGGATTGTACGCTGTTGTGCGGTGAATTGTGACACCCAGGCTGCGGGCCATTGTCGACCAAAGCACGGAAACAAATTGAGGGCCTCTGTCGGATGTAATGTCCGACGGAACGCCGAAGCGCGCCACCCAAGCTGTTAAAAACACGCGCACCAACTCCTTGGCCATGGTTGATGCCAGCGGGACCACTTCAGGCTAGCGCGTGGTGCGGTCCACCATTGTCAGAAGGTGTGTGCACCCTTGTGACGGCGGGAGGGGGCCCACGAGGTCCACATGAACGTGATCGAACCTCTTGGCCGGAATGTGAAACGACTCCAAAGGAGCCCTCGTGTGCCTGTGTACTTTGGCTCGTTGACACACCGTGCAGGCTGCTGCCCACTCTTTAACTTGTTTGCGGAGGCTCGGCCACACAAATTTCTCTCCTACCATTTTGACCGACGCGCGCACTCCAGGGTGCGCCAAAGAATGAACTGAGTCAAAAACGCAGCGGTGCCACGCGGCCGGTACTACTGAACGTGACCGTCCAGTGGAGACATCGCAGATTAGGGGGGGCATACTGTCTTGCAGCACCCTGCTCTCCAGCCTTAACCCTGTTGGTCCAGACTGAAGCGCGCGCACATCCGCGTCACCAACTTGCTCCGCGGCCATGCCTGCATAATCTACCCCTACGCTGACTGGGGCCGCCACGGCGCGCAAGAGGCAATCTGCCACTACATTGAGTTTGCCCACCACATGCTGAATATCAGTGGTAAACTCTGATATCGCGTCCAGCTGTCTCTGCTGCCGGCCTGACCACGGTTCAGAAACCTTGGCCATCACGAATGTTAGCGGTTTGTGGTCAACGAATGCGGTGAAAGAGCGTCCTTCTAGCCAGAACTGAAAATGGAGGATGGCCAAATGGAGAGCCAGCAGCTCCCTGTCGAACGCGCTGTATTTACGTTCGCTATCGTGCAAGGTCCTGCTGAAAAAGACGAGGGGCTGCCAAACCCCGGCTACATGTTGCTCCACGACCGCCCCTATGGCCACCTCTGATGCGTCAGTGGTGAGCGCTATGCGGACCGTTGGGTCTGGGTGTGCCAACAACGCAGCCTTTGCCAAGGCTGCCTTCACCTCCGAGAACGCTTGGTCCCGCTCCGGGGGCCACTCGATCTTATCCACGGGTTTCTTTTTTTTGAGCGCAGCATACAGCGGCTGCATGAGTTGCGCCGCACGGGGAAGAAAACGGTTATAAAAATTCACCATTCCCAAAAACTCCTGCAACGCCCTGACCGTCTGCGGTCGGGGAAAATCTGCCACCACGTGCACTTTGTCAGGAAGCGGAACTGCTCCTTTGGGGGAGACACTGTGTCCTAAAAAATCGATCTGCGCCACCCCGAACTGACACTTCGCTGGGTCGATTATTAACCCGTGCTCTCCCAACCTTCGGAAAACTGTGGCCAGGTGTTTTTCGTGTTCATCTTCGGACGCGCTGGCTACTAAAATATTGTCCAGGTAGACGAACACGAAAGGGAGATCGCGAAGCACCGCGTCCATCATGCGTTGGAACGTCTGAGCAGCCCCTTTAAGTCCGAATGGCATGCGTAAAAACTTGAATAGGCTAAACGGAGTTATTACCGCTGTTTTGGGTATGTCCTCAGCGTGCACTGGGACTTGGTGATAACCGCGGACCAAGACTATTTTAGAAAAAACGCGCGCCCCTGCCAAATGAACGGAAAAATCTTGGATATGTGGGATTGGGTAGCGGTCGTGCGCTGTAGCGTTGTTTAACCTGCGGAAATCCCCGCAAGGTCGCCATGATCCGTCAGCTTTCGGGACCATGTGTAGGGGGGAAGCCCACGGACTGTTTGAACGTTGGATAATGCCCAACCTCTCCAGGTTGGCGAACTCCTCGCGCGCTATGGCCAGTTTAACTGTGTCCAAGCGCCGAGCTTTTGCAAAAACGGGCGGTCCGGTAGTGGTAATAAAATGCTCCACCCCGTGTTTAGCGACTGTTGCCGAAAATGTGGGGACCATGAGTGCTGGGAACTGAGTGAGCAGTGTGTGGAACTTACCGCTTGCAGCTGTGATGTTGGCTTGTGCTATTGGTGGGGCCACTCGCGCTGTACAGGGGATAGAATTAAAAGAAAGTGCATTAACCAGGCGCCTGTTAGCGAGATCAACCAACAAACCATGTGAGCACAAAAAATCACCCCCCAACATATTGAAATTTACTGCTGCTACAACAAAAGTCCACTCAAATGTACGGTCGTGTAGAGACAGAAGCAGAGTCTTCTCACCAAAGGTCTTAATCTCCGAGCCGTTCGCTGCTGTCACCCGGGGACCTCCGGAACAAGCTAGTCTGTCCGCATAGAAAGGTGTGATGAAACTCAACTGGGAGCCTGTGTCGACGAGGAACTGCCTCCCCGAGCGTGCGTCCGACAAGTAGAGCAGCTTGTTCTCCTCCCCGAGGGCCGTGGCTGCTACCGACCCCCGATCTTGGCGTTTCCCGAACGCCCGAACTGGCACGGTGGTACACACTTGCGTGCCCTCTCTGCGAAGCGGCGATGGTAGAAACAAAGGACGTCCGATCCGCGTTCCCCGGCCCCTGCCGCTGCCGTCGTCGGTGAGTCTGGTACCGCTGCCTCTGGCCTCCTGTCGTCTCCGGTCATCGCACCGAGTTCCGCTGCAGCGGCCGTGGCTGCGCGCCGCTTGGTGGTGTTGACAATCCGCTGCGCCTCTCGGCCCAGCGCGCGGTAGTCCCATGGGGCCAACAGTGGCGAACTGGCCAGGGTCGCTCTCGCTGCTGACGGTAGAGTCCTGAGGAAGAGAATCAGTATCAGAATCAGAAAAGCTTTATTGCCAAGCATGTAAAAAAACACACAAGGAATTTGACTTGACATTGGCACGCTATGTAAGCATATCACAATTATGCGGCGGCCGTAATTAGGCGCCTAATCAAAAAGATGGGGGATAAGGGAAGATAAGGAAAGGGAAAAATGGCACAATAGGCGGAGAGAAAAAAAACTTCATTATCAGAATACAGCTTATAATTGTAAGCCAAATTATGATTACAGAGAAAAAATCCTCTCAATGGCAAGGAGCAGACAAACATACCTCACAAAAACAAGACAGCAGAGAGAAGGCAGTGTGTGAAAAAAAATCAGTATGATGAAGTCAGTGTGTGTGCAGTGTTGAGTGTATCAGTTACTGAAGTACAACAAAGATAGTCTCCTAGGCAACGAAGGATGTTATATTTTCATGTTTATAAACATAGTTGAACATGTCCAGAGTTATCTCTTCTTCATGCCAGATGGTAAAAGCTCCATGTTAGTCTCATGAACGCTGTCCTTGGAGAGTTCTGATTATCGCACAGCAGCGGCAGTGTTTGGGTTACAGAGCCAGCTCACACATCTGCTTATCTCAACTCTGGAGGAGTGTTGTCCAGGGGCGCCGATCAAGGTCAAATCTGCACAGAAACTTAGAGTGTAGGATTTTCTTCTCTTCGATTCTGTGCATCACAATTCCAATTAACATTCACTGGCTTTAAGTTCATTCCTTGAAGAACTTTCAGCGACTCCGAGATGTAACCAACCTTTCGATTCAGTTCAGCATTCGCCGCCATCAGCGCTCTTCCAATCTGGTCAAATTGATGGAGAAGCTTAGCCGGGTCCACTTTTTGATTAGCTCCTTCCAGTTTTTTAGATTTGCGGTACACAAGGAAGACCCCCAGGCCAATCAAAAGGTATCCTGCGACCATGAAGCCGAATAAATATAGATCTTCCCCATCTTCAATGGAAAGATCACACAGACACATGAGTCTCCAATTGTCCCATGAATCTCTCACATAACCCGCAGCCGAAGTGCCTGCGGGACATTTGGGCTCCCCCGGGCCCGATTTCCTGGTTGAAAAGATTGTGTCAATTGCGTTTAAAGCCCAGCTAATAAAATCCATTTTCGTTTTTCCGTTTGGGTTGAGATCAGCGAGAAGGAGAACAGGCACAGACAATCACTCAGACAGCCAGCTGGGATTTAGGTCAGGAAGGCAGGATAGGAGGGGTGGAAAAATGTGACTGCTCTCTCTGGGAGCCGGAAGAAGATGGTGAGTGAAAATGAAGCCGGAAGAAGAGGTGGGTGAAAATGAAGTGATCGTCGTCAGTCTTTCAACCTCAACAACTTCTCCATCAGGTTCGCGGGCATGTCATTTTCCAACTCCGTCAGCGCCACGAGCCTCTCTGCTCGCTCCTCCGCCGAGAGGGTGAATTGCTGGATGTGTGCAGCCTTCAACGTGCCGTATTTGTCGCTGTCCGGCGGCTGGTCGATCAGGCTGTCCACATGCTGGGCCGTGTTGTTGTCCAGCTTTGCAACGACGTGGTAGAATTTTGTAGCGTCTACCGATATTCCCCGGAGGTTGAACTGCGCCTCAACCGCGTTGAACCAGGAGCGCGGATTGTTCTGCCAGAAGTCCGGTAGCTGGACTGTAGTGGCATTCGCTTGGCTGGGGGCTCCTGACGAGGCTGGCCCGGGGGAATTCTCCTCTTGCATGATACGTCTCGGGTCACCAGTGTGGAGATGTGAGAATGACGAGGCAGAGTTCTCTCTCAAGTCAGCTTTATTCACATCACCATCATCTCAAAGCAGTAAGAGAGCCACACAGGAAACTCTCATCCTTAAATATCAGGACTCTTACATTTCACAGGTCACTTGTATCACAGACCACCTTGCATTATAAAGACAGTAACAATGCATCCTCTCTCCATGATATCACTTCCACTGTCTACAATGCATCCCTTCTTTAATCCTTTAATTAAACCCCCCACAGTCTCAAGCCTTGCATACCAAAGCTAAGATTCCTGCAGCTTCCTGTAATCACCAAGGAAGCCTCTTACTTTGTTCTGACCTAAAATGTGAGTCACAAAACAGGTCCCGTATGTGTGTCCACTACAATATACCCTTTGTTGGCAATGACAGAGGTCAGATGTTTTCTGTAAGTTTTCACAAGGTTTTCACACACTGTTGCTGGTATTTTGGCCCATTCCTCCACGCAGATCTCCTCTAGAGCAGTGATGTTTTGGGGCTGTCGCTGGGCAACATGGACTTTCAACTCCCTCCAAAGATTTTCTATGGGGTTGAGATCTGGAGACTGGCTAGGCCACTCAAGGACCTTGAAATGCTTCTTACGAAGCCACTCCTTCGTTGCCCGGGTGGTGTGTTTGGGATCATTGTCATGCTGAAAGACCCAGCCATCTTTCATCTTCAATGCCCTTGCTCGTGGAAGGAGGTTTTCACTCAAAATCTCATGATACATGGCCCCATTCATTGTTTCCTTTACACGGATCAGTCGTCCTGGTCTCTTTGCAGAAAAACAGCCCCAAAGCACGATGTTTCCACCCCCATGCTTCACAGTAGGTACGGTGTTCTTTCTCCTCCAAACACGACAAGTTGAGTTTTTACCAAAAAGTTCTATTTTGGTTTCATCTGACCATATGACATTCTCCCAATCCTCTTCTGGATCATCCAAATGCTCTCTAGCAAACTTCAGACGGGCCTGGACATGTACTGGCTTAAGCAGGGGGACATGTCTGGCACTGCAGGATTTGAGTCCCTGGCGGCGTTGTATGTTTCTGATGTAGCCTTTGTTACTTTGGTTCCAGCTCTCTGCAGGTCATTCACTAGGTCCAACCATGTGGTTCTGGGATTTTTGCTCACCGTTCTCATGATAATTTTGACCCCACGGGGTGAGATCTTGTGTGGAGCCCCAGATCGAGGGAGATTATCAGTGGTCTTGTATGTCTTCCATTTTCTAATAATTGCTCCCACAGTTGATTTCTTTACACCAAGCTGCTTACCTATTGCAGATTCAGTCTTCCCAGCCTGGTGCAGGTCTACAATTTTGTTTCTGATGTCCTTTGACAGCTCTTTGGTCTTGGCCATAGTGGAGTTTGGAGTCTGACTGTTTGAGGTTGTGGACAGGTGTCTTTTATACTGATAACGAGTTCAAACAGGTGCCATTAATACAGGTAACGAGTGGAGGACAGAGGAGCTTCTTAAAGAAGAAGTTACAGGTCTGTGAGAGTCAGAAATCTTGCTTGTTTGTAGGTGACCAAATACTTATTTTACTGAGGAATTTACCAATTAATTCATTAAAAATCCTTCAATGTGATTTTCTGGATTTCTTTTTTCTCATTTTGTCTCTCATAGTTGAGGTATACCTATGATGAAAATTGAAGACCTCTCTCATCTTTTAAGTGGGAGAACTTGCACAATTGGTGACTGACTAAATACTTTTTTGCCCCACTGTATGTTGAAAGGTTGTAAATGTAAATCTGATAGTGTTTAGGCCAGCAGAGAAGGCTTTGCTGGCCCTGAGGGTCCACCACTGATTTATATATAAATATATTTACACACACACACACACACACACACACACACACACAGTGCATCCGGAAAGTGTTCACAGCACTTCATTTTTCCACGTTTTGTTAGGATACAGCCTTATTCCATAAGGGATTAAATTCATTTTTTCCTCAAAATTCTACACACAATACCCCATAATGACAACCTGCAAAAAGTCTGAGATTTTTGCAAATTTATTACAAATAAAAAAACTAAGAAATCACATGTACATAAGTATTCACAGCCTTTGCCATGAAGGCCAAAATTGAGCTCAGGTGCATCCTGTTTCCACTGATCATCCTTGAGATGTTTCTGCAGCTTAACTGGAGTCCATCTATGGTAAATTTAGTTGACTGGACATGATTTGGAAAGGCATACACCTGTCTATAAAGGCCCCACAGTTGACAGTGCATGTCAGAGCACAAACCAAGCATGAAGTCAAAGGAATTGTCTGTAGACCTCCGAGACAGGATTGTCTCGAGGCACAAATCTGGGGAAGGGTGCAGAAAAATTTCTGCTGCTTTGAAGGTCCCAATGGACACAGTGGCCTCCATCACCCATAAATGGAAGAAGTTCGGAACCACCAGGACTCTTCCTAAAGCTGGCCGGCTGTCTGAACTGAGAGATCGGAGGAGAAGGGCCTTAGTCAGGGAGGTGACCAAGAACCCGATGGTCACTCTGTCAGAGCTCCAGCGTTCCTCTGTGGAGAGAGAACCTTCCAGAAGGACAACCATCTCTGCAGCACTCCACCAATCAGGCCTGTATCGTAGAGTGGCCAGACGGAAGCCACTCCTTAGTAAAAGGCACATGGCAGCCCACCTGGAGTTTGCTAAAAGGCACCTGAAGGACTCTCAGACCATAAGAAACAAAATTCTCTGGTCTGATAAAACAAAGATTGAACTCTTTGGTGTGAATGTCAGGCGTCATGCTTGGAGGAAACAAGGCACTGCTCATCACCAGGCCAATACAGTCCCTACAGTGAAACATGGTGGTGGCAGCATCATGCTGTGGGGACATTTTTCAGCGGCAGGAACTGGGAGACTAGTCAGGATAGAGGGAAAGATGAATGCAGCAATGTACAGAAACCTGTTCCAGGGCGCTCTTGACCTCAGACTGGGGCGACGCTTCATCTTTCAGCAGGATAATAACCCTAAACACACAGCCAAGTTATCAAAGGAATGGCTTCAGGACAACTCTGTGAATGTCCTTGAGTGGCCCAGCCAGAGCCTAGCCTTGAATCCAATTGAACACCTCTGAAGAGATCAGAAAATAGCTGTGCACCGACGCTTCCCGTCCAACCTGATGGAGATTGAGAGGTGCTGCAAAGAGGAATGGGCGAAACTGCCCAAAGATAGGTGTGCCAAGCTTGTGGCATCGTATTCAAAAAGACTTGAAGCTGTAACTGCTGCCAAAGGTGCATCAAGAAAGTATTGAGCAAAGGCTGTGAATACTTATGTACATGTGATTTCTTAGTTTTTTATTTTCAATTAATTTGCAAAAATCTCCAAAAAAACTTATAGGGTGTTGTGCATAGAATTTTGAGGAAAAAAAGAATTTAATCCCTTTTGGAGTAAGGCTGTAACATAAAATGTGGAAAAAGTGAAGCGCAGTGAATACTTTCCGGATGCACTGTATATACAGTGTGTGTGTGTGTGTGTGTGTGTGTGTGTATACAGTGTATATATATATATATATATATATATATATATATATATATATATACATATAATTTACTATGGTAAATGCTACAGTGGTGTGAAAAAGTGATTACTCCTTGCTGATTTCTCATTTTTTTGTATGTTTGTCACACTTAAATGTTTCAGATAAGCAAACAAATTTAAATATTACACAAACACAACACAAGTAAACACAAAATGCAGTTTTTAAATGAAGGTGTTTATTATTAAGGGTAAAAAAAAATAAAATCCAAACCTACATGGTCCTGTGTGAAAAAGTGATTGCCCCCCCCCCCCGTTAAAACATAAATTAACTGTGGTTTATCAGGTCTTTGGGAAGCTGAGTTCAATTTCTATAGTCACACCCAGGCCTGATTACTGCCACACCTGTTCTCAATCAAGAAATCACTTAAACATGATCTGCCTGACAAAGTGAAGTAGACCAAAATATCCTCAAAAGCTAGAAATCATGCTGTGATCCAAAGAAATTCAGAAAAAAAAATGAGAAACAAAGTAACTGAGATCTATCAGTCTGGAAAAGGTTATAAAGCCATTTCTAAAGCTTTGTGACTCCAGCGAACCACAGTGAGAGCCATTATCCACAAATGGTGAAAACATGGAACAATGGTGAACCTTCCCAGGAGTGGCCGGTCGACCAAAACATACCCCAAGAGCATAGCGACGACTCATCCAAGAGGTCACAAAAGACCCCACAACAGCATCCAAAAAATTGCAGGCCTCACTTGCCTCAGTTAAGGTCAGTGTTCACGACTCCACCATAAGAAAGAGACTGGGCAAAATTGGCCTGCATGGCAGAGTTCCAAGACGAAAACCACTGCTGGGCAAAAAGAACATAAAGGCCATCTCAGTTTTGCCAGAAAACACTTTGATTATCGTCAAGACTTTTGGGAAAATACTCTGTGGACTGACGAGAGAAAAGTTGAACTTTTTGGAAGATGTGTGTCTTATTACATCCGGCGTAAAAGTAACACGGCATTTCAGAAGAGGAACATCATACCAAGAGTAAAATATGGTGGTGGCTGTGTGATGGCCTGGGACTGTTTTGCTGCTTCAGGACCTGGAAGACTTGCTGTGGTAAATGAAACCATGACTTCTGCTGTCTACCAAAAAATCTTGAAGGTGAATGTCCAGCCATCTGTTCGTGACCTCAAGCTGAAGCACACTTGGGTTCTGCAGCAGGACAATGACTGAGAACACACCAGCAAGTCCACCTCTGAATGGCTTCAGAAAAACAAAACTAAGACTTTGGAGTGGCCCAGTCAAAGTCCTGACCTGAATACGATTGAGATGCTGTGGCATGACCTTAAAAAGGCGGTTCATGCTCGAAAACCCTCCAGTGTGGCTGAATTACAACAATTCTGCAAAGATGAGTGGGCCAAAATTCCTCCGCAGTGCTGTAAAAGACTCACTTTTTCGCACAGGGCAATGTAGGTTTGAATTTTTTTCCCTTAATGATAAACACCTTCATTTAAAAACTGCATTTTGTGTTTACTTGTGTTATCTTTGTCTAATAATTAGATTTGTTTGATGATCTGAAACATTTAAGTGTGACAAACATACAAAAAAAATGAGAAATCAGGAAGGGGGCAAACACTTTTTCACACCACTGTACACACAGACACAGACACACACACACACACACACACAAAGTGATTTTTTTTTTCATTTATTTAGTTTACTTTTTTCATTTATTTAGTCAGATTTTCCTCTTCTTTTGTGATCAGGGCAAGTGAAAAGTCATGTGACCATTTTAGCCAATCACCTGGTGATTTAGAGTATAAACGTCAAGAAAGCAATTTTGTGTCATGCGCTGATGAAGGCCAGAAGGGCGAAATGTTAGCATGTGTTTTTGACATCGGCCAAAATAAATTGGTAAACTGGAAGATAGTCGAACTGTCAAGTTTATTGTGCTGCCTTTTTTACCCTTGAATTCATGCTGACATTTTACATCTGTTGTTGATCAGACCTTCTATAATGAAGTAATTAACTTAAATTCATTTTTTTTAATATAGTGTCTATGAGCAAGCATTAAGTCAATGGGAAGGAAAAGGTCCCTTACAGGAAGAAACCTCGAGCAGAGCCAGGCTGAAGGAAGGGCAGTCAACTGCTGCGACTGACATGGGAATGAGGGGAGAGAGAACAAAAGAAAGAATAGACATTCATCCATCATCTACCACTTATCTAAGGGTCCGGGTTGTGGAGGCAGCAGTCCAATCAGAGAAGCCCAGGCTTTCCTCTCCCCAGCCATCTCCTCCAGCTCTTCAGAGAGGATTCCCAAGTCAGCCGGGAGACATTAGGTCATATTTTCTTTCTTCTTCCGGCTTTCAGAGAGAGCAGACGCTTTTCTCTCCTCTCCTTTCCTCCTCCCTTGATACTGATCCCAGCTTGCTGTGTCCTGTCTGTGTGTCGCTCTTCTTCTGCTGCATCTCGACCCAAACGGAAATTATGGAAATTGGAATTGTGGCTTAATGCTATTGACACCACTTTTTAACAGAAAATCGGGCCAGGGGGAGCCCAAGTGGAGAGACTCATGGAACAATTGGAACTCATGTGTCTGCGTGATTCGACTGAAGATGTGGAAGACATCTACCTGCTTTGGCATGATCACAGGATTTTCTGTTTGGCCCTGGAGTTTTCCTGGTGTATCGAAATTATAGTTGGATGAGCTAATCAAAATGCGGACCCGGCGTAGCTCCCTCAACAAATTCGACCAGCTGGGGAGAGCACTGATAGCGGCAAATGGGACTAACATGGAATTTACCATCTGGCATGCACTGAAGAGAGATGGACTCTCTTGGACATGTTTATCTATGTTTCGGTAGGTGGATATCATCTGGAGTCGCTGAGTGCTCTCCAGGGAATGATTTTAAAGCCTGTAAATTGATGCACAGAATCGCATGAGAGGTGAAATTTCTATGCTCTAAGTGAACTGTGCCTATTAGACCTTGATTCGGCACCCTGAAGATTTCATTCCTCCTGAGGAAGATTAGGCAGAAGGAAGTTTTGGCTTCTCTAACCCAAACAATTAACAAACAATTGCTGTTGCGCAGCAACCTGTACTCTTCAAGGACAGCGTGATCATGTGTCTAAATGGAACTTTACCATCTGGCATGCACTGAAGAGAGATAGACTCTGGGGACATGCGTATCTACGTTTAGAATACATGAACATAACATCTAGCCGTTGCCCAGGAGATGTCCTTTGCTGTGCACCAGCAACTGATACATTCACACTGCATTCATACTGATCACATGACTGATACACACACTGGTCTCTCTTGCTTGTTTTGTTCATGTGTGATCTGTATTTTGTCTGCTATTTGTGCAACTGAGGGTTTTTTTTTCTATGTGATCACAATTTTGCTCATTCGAGCACTATTTTGAAAACTTTGTTTTTTTCTCTCTGCCCAATGTGTTCCCTCCCCCTCCCCCTTCCCCTCTTTACCCCCCACTGCTGACAGGCGCCTTGTATGGCTGCCGCGTCATTAGGAAGCGCTTATCAAGCATGCCTAATGACAGGTCAAATTCCTCTTGTGTGTAAACATGCTTGGCAATAAAGTTCATTCTGATTCTGATTCTGATATTACAAGGACACAGTCCATAATCAGTTGTCTCAGATGCAGGGTGCATTTATGGGAATTTCCAAGTTCATTTCCTTATTACAGCAACAACCAAAAAAAAATAAAAATCCACAGGGCGCAAGGTGCAGAGAGGTTTGACTAATTATTCAGATTTGTGTTTTGAATAATCCAATCTAAGGCACTCCTGCTCATCCCTTTAATACACAGAGGTGCATTATCTAAGTGAACTCTGATTATGACGGCTTGCTTAAGATGAGTTCTGCGCTGGTCAAAGGGTGTGTGTGAGCGCGAAAATGTAATGCTGCTTGGTAATAAGGATGACATCACTCACAGTTGATACCCAGTTAGATATTTTAGAGAGAAGAGATAATGCTGGGCTGAAAAATCAGCTGAATGGTTTAACAGTGTACACAGATGCAACACACAGACATGAATGGGTTTAAAACTTCAGGAAAAGAGTACCATGCCTGTACAAATTTTCATCAACTTTCATAAAATGGAAGGATCATTAACGATGGCATAGAAGTCACTACTGGCCCTGTGGGCAGCTGGAAGACTCCTTCTCCTGTTGCTTTCACTAACCAAGGGTCTCCCCCATCTCGCATGGGGATCTGCCAAGGTTTGTGTCTCTCTGCCCCAGTCTCTCCCGGGCGGGAGGGAGGGAGGAGAGCTGGCGCGGTGTCCTGTCCACCACGACCCCCCACCACGAACTGAGCCCATTCTCGGCGGCTGCTCCAAGGGACTGACAGGTGGCAGTCGGAGTGCTCACTGGAAGCTGGTGGTCCAGGGGCATGCAGTGTGACAGCCGGGGGATGTCGCCCGCACTGCGCTTAACCTTCCTCCCGTGTTAGCTTTCTGTTACCATCCCCAGTGTTAACGGGTCAGTTTCGACCCGTGTCTTAAATCAGCTTTAAAATACACTAAAAACAATAACCTATCATCCAATTTTTTTGGCATCTCTTGGTTACCTTGTTAGGCTGACAGTGCACTTATGATTTCAATTTTGGCTCTAATTATTGCTTTATAATCTTATTTTTATAACCGGGTCGAAACTGACCCTAACACCACAAGGGACATAATTTCAACCAGAGCATTTTATAATGTAGTGAAAAAAAAAAATTTTGTTTAATTTTGTTGAAATCAAGGTTCCTAACAAAGTCAAAAAGCCTTGATGCAATAAACAAATTTTAAGTGATTCTTTTATGCATTTAAAAACTAAAACGGGTCAGTGCCGACCCTAACACAAGAGGGAGGTTTTAAGTGCGTAATTTTCATCACAAAAGACTTGTGGTTGAGTGGACACAGAGAGCGAGGTGCAAACCCAACTTTACTGTCCGCAGTTGTGCAAATTTAAGTTTTCGTATAACAAAGAGAAAAAGTGACTGCACTTTAATCTGTTGCTGTAAAGAACAAATGAAGCTTCTTCGGAGGTGAACTTTCATTTATCTGTGATGATCTATGATATCTGTGATATGCAGCCATTTCATGGAAGTAAATCCTTTAAATATGTATTTTTAATGTGCTGGTTCAGGGATGTCAAACATATGGCCCACGGGCCAAAACGGCCCACTAGGGGAGGTCCAAATTTTTCTCTGTGAATTTACAGCTTTCTTTCTTGTAAATTTCTAACTTTTTCTACAGATTAGAATTGTTCATGTAAATCTGAAACATTTTTCTCCGTAAGATTAGACTTTTTTCTCGTCACTTTTTTTTTCTTTCTCTTTTTATTTCATTCCAGATTCCAAGATGGCAACCGGGATGGTCACACTTTTTCAGTGCTGAGACTAAGTCACTGATTTTGCCATTAAAAAAATAACTAACCTACAACGATCGGCGCTCGTGACGGACATCCACGGGCCGAATTTCTACCTCCGTAAGAAAACTGCTGGAATACCCCTTTAATCGGGTAGCGCTGCTGCTGCTACCCGAAGCGATTGCTAAGCTAATGCTAATGCTAGCTAATGCTAGTTAGCTTAACGCTGGCCCAGTTGTGCCACCTAACTCCGACACGAAGCGACTCAGCCCCCGGTGAGGACTTACCGGAGGAACTAACCGAGGCGGCAGCTGAGCGCGAGCCGGACCGGAGCTCGGGCGCAGCGTTGGTGAGAGACAGGGGACACCTGGACCCAGCGGAGGAACAACCAGACTGACGGTGGTTGGTGACGGGGCCTAGCAAAGGTACCACCCAGGCAGACGGCGGCAGGCGGCGGTGATCAGCGGCTGTGATCAGCGGAGCTCGGCTGCACCGGCAGTGTGCGGCGTGACTTGGCGGAGGAGCTGTACAGGAGCTCGGTTGCGGCAGCGAACCCTCATCCTGAGTCGGAGCCCAGTTGCGAGGCCCAGCGGAGGAACAACCAGACTGACGGCGGTTGGTGACGGGGCCTAGCGAAGGTACCACCCAGGCAGACGGCAGCAGGCGGCGGTGATCAGCGGCGGTGATCAGCGGAGCTCGGCTGCACCGGCGGTGTGCGGCGTGACTTGGCGGAGAAGCTGTACAGGAGCTCGGTTGCGGCAGCGGTGAGCAGAGGGGCCAGCAGCGGCGGGACTAGCTGAGGCCCAGCCGGATTCACTGTTTTTACTATCCACAGGTCAGTAAAATGCCACCAAAGAAAGACGAAATGGAAGAGATCAAAAAATCTCTGAACTTTGTGTCAGAAGAATTGGCCAAATTGACTAGCCAGCAGGCCAAATTGGCTAGCCAGCAGGCAAAAATAATAGGCCTAATAGAAGATGTACAAGCCCTACAATTAATAATTCAAGAAAAAGACAAAAAAATTAAGGGCCTGGAGCAACGCGTCGAGGATCTTGAACAAGGTTCTCGTATGGATGACCTAGCTATAAGTGGACTAGACATCAGATATCAGTCATACGCCCATGCCACAACAGGACTGAATGGTGAGGATGCTCTCATGAGTGAATCAGTCTCCCTAGAAAATCAGGTGCTTCAGTTCCTTAATAATAGAGATATTAAGGTAGAAGCTAAAGCAATTTCAGCCTGTTATGCTTTACCGAAGAAAGATAACAAAACAAAGAAATCAATTGTGATGCGCTTTGTGAACAGAAGGGTAAAGAATGACATACTGAGGCAGGCCAGAAAGCTACGGGGAACACAAGTTTATCTAAATGAACATCTGACAAAAACAAACGCTGAAATTGACATGGTTTACGACCCAAGAGACAGACGCTGACACGAGAGATACAGACAATAATCTTTATTGTGAATTTGTGAGTGAAGTGCGAGTGAATGTGTGAATGTTCGTCTGGCCACTGGAGCTGAGCCCGTCTTGTGGTAACCTGGCAACCCTGGAAAACACAAGCACAAGGTTACGGTTGTTCAATAACAATGTTCGGCGGGTATGCTGCAGGGGCTTACTTGCAGGTGCCACAATGAGAGGCTGACAGACTCCTGGTGTCCGAGCGACGTAGTGTTCGTGGTGTCCGGTGCTGTGGAGGTGAGGAGGAGCTCCGCGGAGCGGGGGACGGTGCCTCGTCAGCAGAGGAGGGTGGTCCACCACCAGGGAGGTCCACCTGTGCACAGGGGAAAGGGCTAGCAGAGGAATTGTGAGGAGATGGCTTACGTGGCCTGTTTTGGCAAAGCGTAGAGTTCTCCACGAGAAGTCGAGATCTTGGCACGTTGCTCAGTGAGGGTGACAGACGACTCCGTGCTGAGGCGTCCGCGCGTTGAGCTTTTATGGCCCGCTGATTGCCACCGGCTGAAGTGAGCGCAGCTGATGTTGATGATGCTGATGATGGCCTAGCGGCCATCATGACAGTACTCCCCCCTCTAGAGGTGCCTCCAGGCACCTGCCCAATCCTACCTGGATGCGCCCGATGGAAATCGCGGATCAACTGCTTGTCAAGGATCAACGCAGGGCGTATCCAGGAACGGTGCTCATGGCCAAACCCCTCCCAGTCCACCAAATACTGAAGGCCCTGACCCCTCCTGCGGACATCCAGGATTGCCGTTACCCCCCAGGCCGGATGGCCATCGATCATCCTCGGGGGAACGGGAGCCGCAGGGGACGGGCACAGCGGGTCGGTGACATAGGGCTTGACCTGGGAGACGTGGAAAGTGGGGCAGATGCGCATGTGAGAGGGGAGAGCAAGATGCACAGATACAGGGTTGACAATGCGGGAGATAACAAAGGGACCGATGAAGCGCTTGGTTAGCTTACGCTTCTCGGCAGGCACACTGACATTCTTTGTGGACAACCATACCTTGTCACCCACCTTGTAATCCGGGGCAGGCCTCCTATGGCGGTTGGCCACCACAATGTTCCGTTCCGTGGTCCTCAGAAGGGATCTGCGGGCAATGGACCAAACTTGCTGACAGCGTCTGGCGTGAGCCTGAACGGACGGGACGGCTACCTCCCCCTCCTCCTCCGGGAGCAAGGGTGGATCGTACCCCAGTGATGCCTTGAAGGGGGACATCCCTGTGGACGAGGACACCGTGGTGTTATGAGCGTACTCGATCCACGGGAGGTACATGCTCCATGAAGAAGAGCAGGAGGAGATGACGCAGCGCAGCGCAGCCTCCAGCTTCTGATTGGCTCGCTCGTACTGGCCGTTACTCTGAGGATGGTATCCAGAGGAGAGACTGGCCGTGGCCCCAAGCGCCGTACAGAACGCCTTCCAAACCTGCGAGACGAACTGTGGCCCTCGATCCGAAACAATGTCAGCGGGAATTCCGTGAAGGCGAACCACATCGAGAACAAGGAGGTCCGCCGTCTCCCGCGCTGAAGGCAACCCCCGGAGAGACACAAAATGGGCAGCTTTAGAAAAACGGTCCACAATGGTTAAAACGGTCGTGAAGTGACCGGAGGGGGGCAAACCGGTCATAAAGTCCATGGCTACATGGGACCAGGGGTGGGAGGGAACGGGCAAAGGATGAAGCAGACCTGCCGGGGCCGATGATGATTATGTTCCCCGTGGCGCACTGAGCGCAGGCCCTGACGTAGTTGTTAACGTCCCTTCGCAGCCCTGGCCACCAAAAGGTTCTCTGGAGGAGATCAACGGTCCGACTCACACCCGGATGGCACGCCAGCTTGGACGCGTGACCCCACTCTATTACTTGGCTCCTGACAGGACGAGGGATGAACAAACGACCCGGGGGCCCCCCACCCGGATCGGGCTCCACCTCCTGTGCTCTCCTGACCTTATCGCAGATGCCCCAGGTCAACGCACCAACCACACACGCAGGTGGCAGAATAGGCTCCTCCTGGTCGTCAGCGGAGGGCGCGTCAAACTGCCTGGAAAGGGCGTCAGGCTTGCCATTCTTACTCCCTGGCCGGTAGGTGATCGTAAAATTAAAACGGCCGAAGAAGCGAGACCAGCGGGCCTGACGTGTATTCAACCGCTTGGCAGTCCTAAGGTATTCAAGATTGCGGTGGTCAGTCCAGACGGCAAACGGCTGGGCAGCCCCCTCCAGCCAGTGTCTCCACTCCTCCAGCGCAAGTTTGACAGCCAATAGCTCCCTGTCGCCGATGCTGTAATTCCTCTCAGCAGGTGTCAAACGATGAGAGAAGTAAGCGCAGGGACGGATCTTCCCGTCTGTCGGGGAGCGCTGAGAGAGTACCGCCCCCACCCCCGAATCCAATGCGTCCACTTCCACCAGGCATTGAAGCTCCGGGTCCACCTGGGTCAACATACGGGCCGAAGCAAACTCTCCCTTCAGCCTGTCAAATGCCGCGGCAGCCTCCTCACTCCAATGGAAAGGGACCTTCGGGGATGTGAGTGCAGTCAGGGGTCTGGCGATGTTCCCAAAATTTGGCACGAAGCGCCGGTAAAAATTGGCGAACCCCAAAAAACCCTGTAGCTGTTTCCTGGATGTGGGCGTAGGCCAGTCCACCACCGCCTTGACCTTGTCCGGGTCGGGAAGCACCTGGTTACGGGCGATTATAAACCCCAGAAAGGAGGTGCGATCCGTGTGGAACTCACACTTCTCCGCCTTGACGAACAACTGATTCTCCAGGAGGCGCTGTAGGACCCGTCGTACATGCACCTGATGCTCCTCCAGTGTGCGCGAGAAGATGAGGATATCATCAAGATAAACAAAGACGAAGGAATTCAGAAAGTCCCGGAGAATGTCATTAATTAAGCGCTGGAACACTGCCGGAGTGTTGGTTAACCCAAACGGCATCACCAAATATTCAAAGTGGCCGCTCGGGGTCCGAAAAGCAGTCTTCCACTCATCTCCTTCCTGAATGCGCACCAGGTGATAGGCATTCCGTAGATCTAGTTTAGTAAACCAAGCCGCCCCCTGGAGGGAATCGAAAGCAGTGTTCATCAAGGGAAGAGTGTATTTGTCTTTAATAGTAATGTCGTTGAGACCCCGGAAATCGATGCGGGGGCGCAGCGACCCGTCCTTCTTCCCAACGAAGAAAAACCCTGCCCCAACGGCCGAGGAGGATGGACGGATGATACCGGAGGCCAGGGACTCCTTGATGTACGTATCCATGGCCTCGCGTTCCGGAGCTGACAGGCTGTACAGGCGGCTCGCCGGGAGAGGGGCCCCAGCCTTGAGATTAATCGCGCAGTCGTATGGGCGATGGGGGGGAAGGGACAACGCCCGTGACTTACTAAACACCTGGCCCAAATCATGGTAGACGTCAGACACCTTTGACAGGTCCGGAGGAGGTGTTGAGGGAGGCGTCATCGGCACTGAGGGAGCGCATGCAGCGGACTGAAGACAGGCGCTCAGGCAGAATGGGCTCCAAGCCGTTATTCTCCCAGCTTGCCAGTCGAACGTAGGGTTATGCAACCGGAGCCATGGGTACCCCAAGATGACAGGTGAGGAGGAGAAGGGCAAGACCAGGAACCGTATTTCCTCCCTGTGGTTACCAGAAACTATCGTTAACACAGGTGCCGTCTGGTGGGAAACTGACGTCAGAGATGCTTTTGGCAGGGTGACCAGATGGATGGGGGGGCATAAAGGTTGACAGCTGAGGCCCATCAGGGTTGCCAGGTCTCTGGAGATAAAGTTTTGGTCAGCCCCAGAGTCAACTAAGGCAAGTGTGGTGTGTTCCTTGTGTTTATGAATGAGCCTAATGGGAATGTGGCAACTAGTGAGGGGCTTTGTCTGATTTTTGTCCGCGAATCCCCCTACCGTGATCCGCGGACCTCCCCTTTTTAACGGTCAATCGACTACTCCATGTGTCCCATTCCCACAGTAGAAGCATAACCCCTGCTCCCTGCGGCGCTGTCTCTCAGCCGCTGTAAGACCCGATTGCCCCACAACCATATCCTGCTCCGGAAGTTCTTCAGATGCGGGCAGAGCAAGGAGGGGGGACCTAGCGGAGCGAGGGCGAGACTTATTCGCACGGATAGCTGTTCGCCGTTCTGCAGCTCGCTCCCTCAGTCTGCTATCTAGGCTGATGGTGAGGGAGATTAATTCCCCAAGTCTGTCTGGTTTCTCCTTTGCCGCTAGCTCGTCTTTTAACTCTGAGTTAAGGCTGCGGAGGAAAATTCCACAGAGTGCTGGCTCCCCCCACCCAACCTGACCGGCTAATACCCGGAAGTCCACGGAATAATCGGCGGCAGATCTACTGCCCTGCCGAAGTCCAAGCAGCTGTTCAGTTAACACCGCGCCCCGGTGAGCATGATCAAGCACTTCCATGAACTCTGCCATGAACAGCTGGTAAGTTAACAATGAATAATTTGGTTTGGCCATGATGGTATAAGCCCAATCAAGAGCCCTGCCTCCCAGCAGGTTGATGATGTACCCAATCTTATTCATATCAGTGGCAAAGTCCCCCGGGACGCGGAGAAAAACTGACTCACACTGTAGCAAAAACCCCCGAGCCTCCCCCAGTTTACCAGTAAAGCGTGCGGGGGTTGGTACAGGAGTTAGGCGATGTGTGGAAGATGGGCTGGTTTGGCTAGTAGCCGCAACTGCGGGGGCAGAAGGCGCCCCGCTAGCCGGGGGGAATGCCTGGTGACCTAACAGGCGATCCAGCCGGCTGTTAATCTGAGTCAGTTGGTTTAAGATTACTGTCTGCTGGTGGGAAATCATGTCTACTCGTGCGCTGAGTGTGTTAAAGCGGCGCGACAACGCACTGTCTGATGGGTCATCCTGACGGAGTCGTACTGACATGGTTTACGACCCAAGAGACAGACGCTGACTCGAGAGATACAGACAATAATCTTTATTGTGAATTTGTGAGTGAAGTGCGAGTGAATGTGTGAATGTTCGTCTGGCCACTGGAGCTGAGCCCGTCTTGTGGTAACCTGGCAACCCTGGAAAACACAAGCACAAGGTTACGGTTGTTCAATAACAATGTTCGGCGGGTATGCTGCAGGGGCTTACTTGCAGGTGCCACAATGAGAGGCTGACAGACTCCTGGTGTCCGAGCGACATAGTGTTCGTGGTGTCCGGTGCTGTGGAGGTGAGGAGGAGCTCCGCGGAGCGGGGGACGGTGCCTCGTCAGCAGAGGAGGGTGGTCCGCCGCCAGGGAGGTCCACCTGTGCACAGGGGAAAGGGCTAGCAGAGGAATTGTGAGAAGATGGCTTACGTGGCCTGTTTTGGCGAAGCGTAGAGTTCTCCACGAGAAGTCGAGATCTTGGCACGTTGCTCAGTGAGGGTGACAGACGACTCCGTGCTGAGGCGTCCGCGCGTTGAGCTTTTATGGCCCGCTGATTGCCACCTGCTGAAGTGAGCGCAGCTGATGTTGATGATGCTGATGATGGCCTAGCGGCCATCATGACAGAAATAGCACGGCAGGCACGGATGCTGAAAAGACAAAATAAGATACAGGCAACCTGGACAAGAAATTGTAGAATTTGGATTAAACCAAATGGAACACCTGAGCAAGCAAAGAGTATAATGATCAGAGATGCTACTGACTTAGATTAATACAAATGAACACTGATTAAGAAAATTATGAATCAATGATAGTCCATATCCACACACGGTAAGAATAATTCTTTTGATACACCATGCCAAAGTACTTTAAAAAAAATAAGCAAAACAAACAAAAACTTATGACCTACTCGAGTAGACACCAATTATCCCCAGTTGGAGGAAGTCATTTGACACAGAGTGAGGAAACTCAAACTCTGAAAATATGCCATTATGCTGAACATAAACCACAAGAGATGGAGAATGATATTGATCCTGATAACCACTTTTCAATAATATTCATAACCATTGTGAATATTACACTGAAAAGCAATTCAAAAGTCAAGTGCAATTAGATGGTAAACTGTCAATAATACACTTCAACAGCAGAAGTCTTAACAAAAACTTTCCACAGACTCAGGACTATTTAAAACAACTAGACAGAAAATTTACAGCTATTGCAGTCTCTGAAACCTGGCTTAATGAAGAGCAGGCTCCCCTGATGGCAATATAGGGATATCAGATGTTTCATATTAACAGATCTCAAAAAAAGGGTGGTGGTGTTGCACTGTATATTGATGACCTGTATAGGTGTAAGCTTGTAAATGGAATGTCCTTTGCACTACCAGGGATCTTGGAATGTGTCACTGTTGAGATTGACCAAGATAAAACAAAAAATCTAATTATAAGTTGTATATATAGAACGCCGGGAACTTGCATTGAGACATTCAGAGATAAATTAGTCGAGCTGTACAATAATATTACTAGTAAGAAAATGGTAGCAATTTGTGGAGATTTCAATATTGATTGACTGAATCCACATCAACAAAATGTAGTTACAGAGTTCATGAACTCTATGTACAGCATGAGTCTATATCCCACAATAACACATCCCAGTAGAATCACAGTTCACACTGCTACACTTATTGACAACCTGTTTGTCAATGTTATTGATAAGAAAATAGAAAGTGGATTATTGATAAATGATGTAACTGACCACTTGCCAACCTTTGCACTTATCCATGGCCACACCGGGGCCAACACAGAAAAAATTTCAAAATCGTTCAGATACAAATCACCAAATGCAATCAGTTCTTTTAAAGAGGACTTGCTGAAGCAAGACTGGACAGAAGTCTCTGTATCAGATGTAAATGAAGCCTATGACACATTTATAAACATTGTAACCACTCTTTATGAAAAAAACTGCCCATTAGTAAAAAAAAAAGCTTAAACACAAATTTGCTGACAAACCATGGTTAACCAAAGGACTACAAAAGGCGTGTAAAAAGAAAAATTTATTATATAAAGCTTTCCTAAAGAAAAGGACAAAAGAAGCAGAGCAGCGGTATAAAACATACAAAAATAAGTTAACATATATAATAAGATGTAGTAAAAGAGACTATTACAGTAAAGAACTGGAGAAAAGCAAAGACAATATTAAAAATACATGGACAATACTCAACAGTATCCTTGGAAATAAAAGCAGAAATACAAGCAACCCAACCAATATTCAAAAAAATAATAAAACGACTCAGAGTGTGAATATAGCTTCACCTGCAGATGAATTTAATAATTTTTTTGTTAACATTGGACCTAATTTGGCTCGAGAAATACCCACTACGATGCCTACAGGTGATACAATATGCAATAACACTGCTGTAAAAGACTCCATCTTCATAAAGAACACAGACGAAAGAGAGGTCATTGAAATTGTTAAATCGTTCAAAAGTAAAACATCTACTGACTGTGATGGTATTGACATGCTCCTAGTCAAAACTGTTATTGAATGCCTAGTAAAACCACTGACGTATATCTGTAACCTGTCTCTCCAAACAGGTATATTTCCCAATGCAATGAAAATAGCTAAAGTAATTCCGATATACAAGACAGGCGACAGAGGGGAACTCTCAAACTATAGACCAATTTCACTATTACCGCAATTTTCCAAGATACTTGAAAAAATATTCTATGAGAGAATTGACAACTTCATACTGAAGAATAATTTATTGTGTGAGCAGCAATATGGGTTCAGACACAAGAGGACAACTGCATATGCCCTAATGGAATTTACAGAAAAAATATCAACAGCCATCGAAAATAAAGAGCATTCAGCTGGAGTATTCCTGGATCTTAAAAAAGCATTTGATACAGTAGATCATAATTTATTATTAAAGAAACTACAAAATTGTGGTATTAGAGGGGTAGCACTGTCCTGGTTAAGTAGTTACTTAAAGAATAGATATCAGTATGTATGTGTTAGCAACAAAAACTCACAGTTACTGAAGGTTACTTGTGGAGTCCCACAGGGTTCAGTTTTGGGGCCATTGTTATTCAATATGTATATAAATGATATATGTAAAGTTTCAGAAAAAATGGACTTAATATTGTTTGCCGATGACACTAATCTATTATGCAGTGGAAACAATTTGGAACAACTTCTGGATACACTCGGAAAGGAATTAGGAAAGCTTAAACTGTGGTTTGATTCAAACAAATTAACGCTCAATTTAAGTAAGACAAAATTTATAGTCTTTAACAAGCATCACAACAACCCAGTACCTAAACTCAGTGTAAATGGTGTAGAGATTGAAAGGGTATCTGAAACTAAATTTCTTGGAGTAATAATTGATAATAAACTGTGTTGGAAGTTGCATATTAATTATATTAAAGGTAAAGTATCCAAATCAATTGCAAAATTACACAGAGTGAAATATTTGCTGAATCAACCCACACTATACACCTTGTATCATTCATTAATACTCCCATACATGACATATTGTAATGAAGTATGGGGAAATACATATAAAACAAACATATATCCACTCTTTATGCTTCAAAAGAGAGCTATTAGAATAATAAACAAAGCAGCTTACAGGGAACCAATAAACCCACTTTTTCTTAAACAAAAAACTCTCAAGTTGAAAGATCTGGTTGACTTTAAAACTGCAATAATAATGTTTAAAGTGAAGAATTTATCACTGCCCGCAAATATCCAAAAGTTGTTCCAAATAAGGGAGAAACAATATCACTTCAGAGGAACATGTATATTTCAAAAGCCTACAGTGAGAACAACCACCAAGCAACACTGTATTTCAGTGCAAGGAGTCAGATTATGGAACGATTTTGGACCTGAATTAAAATCATGTACAACGCTTGGACAATTTAAACAAAAACTAAAGGAAGAAATACTCCAAACATATATACAAGACGACATGTAAAATCACATAAGGATTGCCATATCCAGCCTGTGTTGTGTTGTAGCTTATTTTTTTTCTTTTTTTCTTTTCTGTCACATTTTGTCTTAGATTTGTTTTTGAATAGTAATCGCTTAACTTAGCTTAGCTTAGTTTTTTTTTTTTCTCTGTCACATTTTGTCTTAGCTTTGTTTTGAATTGTAATCGCTCTTGTCTGTTTTCTCTTTTTCTCTTTTTAATTCTTGGATGGAATATGGGTGGGCAATATAAGCTGTCGCTTCAGCCATCACCCATTTCGGATAACTTACGTTGAATTGTATAATCAGAGGAGTCATTGTCTAATTTGACCTTGTTGTTATATTATTCAGTTTCTTTTAACCTGTACTGTACTATCCGAAATAAATTCATTCATTCATTTATATTTTCCTGGTGAAAACAGGTAGTGTCCATTAAGGTTAAATTCAGCAGCAACTACTAATGATGACATGCAGCCCCGAAGGGGTGTCCCAATTCATAGGGGTAATTTTCAACTCCTACCCCTTGAAGAAGCCAAGGGGTAGGAGTAGGCAAAGGGGTACAAATGAGAATTGTGACGGCCTCCAAATCTACCTGTACTTCACTCTCACATTGGAAATAGTTTTCTTGTCTGTGTTACAGTATTTACTGTTGTTAATAAATAATTAGACAGTGTTTCTCTTTGTTTTTTTTAATGTATGTATAAGGGTCATTTACATTTAAAAGGTTATAAATTTAGTTCAAGTCAAATTTAGCATGCCATAGTCAACTTTGATTATATTAAACATAATTTTCCAACCACAAAATTGTGGCTAGTGAAAAGGCTGAATGGATAGTAACTTTATAAACTCACTAGCCACAGTGGCCGATGAGCAAAAAAGTTCATGTCAAGCCCTGGAGGGAGAATATATAGTGGAGTCAATAAAAGCATTTCTCCTTGGCTTGCCAAGTGAGTTGATCCTCTTGTTGACACAAGTAGAAGACCTGACTCGGGTGTAGGAGGATGTGAGTTCACACATCCTCTTGACTGTCACGTACAGGGCTTTACTGCCCATCCCCTTGCTCAAGCAAAGCTTTTTTTTCCCAGCTTGATCTTAAAAACAGAGAGAGCCTGACTCATGGACCCGGGCTGCTAACCAGTTAAGAGAGGAGCCTGATGACTAATAGCAAATTCTGGCCATATGAACACAACCTGAAGTCACTTATCACTTTTCTCTAAATATAAACATGTTATATAGCCAGGCCCGCTCCATGTTGTAATGACAAATACTCATATCTTGTGACTTTCGACCATGGCCACAATTCCAGTGTACGAGAGGGGGCTGAAAAATTCATAGACTAAAGAGTTCATAGTGGTCAAATTTGACCAAATGTGGTTTATTTTTTTCAACGTAGTCTCCCCTTTGGACCACACACTTCTTCCATTAGTGTTACAACGCTTGGACCCCTGCGGTTGAAAAATAAACCACATTTGGCCAAATTTGACCACTATGAACTTTTCAGCCTATAACTTTTCAGCTCCCCATACACCTAACTGAAGATCACTCTGTGAGTTTGTTAAGCATCCAGGCAAGTGTCGTAACAGGAGTAAATTTCATAAGTTATGAAATCACATACCTACGTGTGAAATCAGTCTCCATATTGCCTGACCTTTGACAATGAGCACAACCTGAAAGCTGAACCACCTGAGGATCATTGTGTGAGAGCTGGAAGGAGGTAAAAAAGAAAACATGGGCATCAATTTGAAATGCTGAAAAATGCTTGAGACTTGTTTTGCTCGATATAAAAAAAGAGTAAAAGAATGCATTTTGATAGTTTAGTGTTTATACAGCAAGTTAAAGTGAAACTGTGTCTCTGTACGTTATAGGTACATGATGAAGAAAACATTTTTGCCATTTCATCAAGGGGAAGAATACTGCACGTTTTGAAAATTTTCAGGTAGTTGACAGCCCAATAATAAATGTCACGAGTGGCAATAATTGCCCAGATCTCTGTGCACACACCCAAATTTATGCAGTGTAAACAGATGTACATCTGTATGCAAGTTTTCAAACTACTTCAAAGTACTGTAGCATTATCATGAGGTGGGGGCACCATTGATATGTATATGATTATTAATAATTAATAACAGGAATTAATAATTATTAATAACTCTTGCATTACCTCATTTGTAACACTAGTTGGGGCACCATCTACGTTTTATAGAGGTGGAAACTCTTATGAACAAAGACTTAAGTTTAAGAATTTGGCAATTGGTAAGTTAAGCCTTAGTTAATAATTCTATTGATAATATTTGATCAGTCTCATAATCTGGGCATCAGTTCTTGACACTGTGTGGTTCTAAAACTCTGGACAGAAAGGACACCAATGAAGAAGTTAGTAAATTTATTACAGAAAACCCCAAAATGACAATAGACATATGTATAAGATAAGATAAGATAAGTTAAGATAAGAGATGATAAGCCTTTATTAGTCCCACAACGGGGAAATTCCAGGATTTCAACAGCACAGGAACAGCAACACTCAGAGCAACAATCAGAAGGCAAGAAAAAAAAACAAAAAACAAGAGCAGCGAGTATACATATGTACATATAAACATAAATATATAGACACACGATGCGGAGCATTGCAGCTAGATGGAATAAATATATAGATATATAAACACACAGGGGCGGAGCATTGTAGCTAGATGGAATAAATATATGAACATATAAACACACACAGTGCGGAGCATTGCAGCTAGATGGAATAAATATATGAACATATAAACACACACAGTGCGGAGCATTGCAGCTAGATGGAATAAATATATGAACATATAAACACACAGTGCGGAGCATTGCAGCTAGATGGAATAAATATATGAACATATAAACACACACAGTGCGGAGCATTGTAGCTAGATGGAATAAATATATGAACATATAAACACACACGATGCGGAGCATTGCAGCTAGATGGAATAAATATATAGATATATAAACACACAGGGGCGGAGCATTGTAACTAGATGGAATAAATATATGAATATATAAACACACACAGTGCGGAGCATTGCAGCTAGATGGAACAAACATGCAAATATATAAACACACAGTGCAGAGCATTGAAGCTAGATGGAACAAACATGTAAATATATAAACACACACACAGTGCGGAGCATTGTAGCTAGATGGAACAAATACGCAAACACATAAACACATGCGGGCAGCACGGTGGCGCAGTGGTTAGCACAGTGGCAGCACAGCAAGAAGGTCATGGGATCGATTCCACCATTGACCATCGTGGTTCGATCCCACCCCCAGACCATCGGTGACCCTTCTGTGTGGAGTTTGCATGTTCTCCCCGTGTCTGCGTGGGTTTACTCCAGGCACTCCGGTTTCCTCCCACATGCCAAAAACATGCAAGTTAGGTTAATTGGCATCAAACTGGGGATTCTAAATTGTCCTTAGGTGTGACTGTGAGAGTGAATGGTTGTCTGTCTCTCTGTGTTGGCCCTGCGATGGACTGGCGATCTGTCCAGGGTGTACCCTGCCTCTCGCCCAAAAGATGCTGGGATGGGCTCCAGCCCCCCCGTGACCCGAAAGGATTAAGTGGTAGAAGATTGATGGATAAACACACACAGTGCGGCGCACCGTAGCTAGATGGAATAAATATGTAAATATATAAACACACAGTGTGTATATGTATATAAATATATAAACACACAGTGTGGAGCATTGTCGCTAGATGGAATAGATATATAAATATACAAACACACACAATGTGGAGCATTGCAGCTAGATGGAATGAAACAGCATAACCGTCTACTTAGTTATCCTGCATGGTATGATTATGTACCCATACATATTGTCACCCTCTGTAGCTACCGGTATTTTCCTAGTTGTATACCGGAGGGGACCATTGTGTAAGTCTATTGCGTCTTTTGCATTCAATACTATTAGGTTGTCACGTCTTTTTGCTATCTCTGCGAGCAGCCCTGCTTAGGTTATACAGTCTGACAGCCGTTGGTAGGAAGGACCTGCAAAACCTCTCGGTTGTGCACCTAGGATGATGTAGTCTGCTGCTAAATGAGCTCCTTAGTGCATTCAGTGTGTCCTGCATAGGGTGGAACTCGGACTCCAGCAGAGATGACAGTTTAGCCACCATCCTTCTCTCTCCCATCTCCTCCACCGGATCAAGGCGCTGCCCCAGGACAGAGCTAGCTTTCTTGATCAGTTTGTTCAGTCTCTTCCTATCAGCTGCTGTAATGCCACTGCCCCAGCAGACCACTCCAAAAGTGATGGCTGATGCCACCACCGTGTCATAGAATGTCTTCAGCAGCGCCCCTTGTACACCAAAAGAACTGAGTCTCCTCAGTAGGAACAGCCTGCGCTGTCCCTTCTTGTAGAGTGTGTCAGTATTGTGTGACCAGTCTAGTTTATTGTTCAGATGAACACCCAGGTACTTGTAGGATGTCACCATCTCAATGTCTGTTCCCTGGATGTTTACTGGTGCTGTGAGGGGTTGTCCTTGCCTGCGGCAGTCCACCACCAGCTCCTTAGTTTTCCTCGCGTTGATCTGGGGGCAGTTCCGATGGCACCAGTCCACAAAGTCCTGGATAAGTCCTCTGTACTCAGCTTCATCTCCGTTGGAGATGAGGCCAACGATCACAGAGTCGTCAGAGAACTTCTGTAGATGGCAGTGTGTTGTGTTGTGTGAGAAGTCCAAAGTATAAAGGGTGAACAGGAAGGGAGCCAAAAACGTTCCCTGTGGGGCCCCTGTGCTACCGATGATCGTGTCGGACACACAGTCCTGGGTTCTCACAAACTGTGGCCGGTTTGTGAGGTAGTCCTGAATCCATGATGACAGGTGCTGGTCCACCCCTGCGCACAGCTGCTTGTCCTTCAGGATCATCGGTTGGATGGTGTTGAAAGCACTGGAGAAGTCAAAGAACATGATCCTCACTGTATTCCCGGGCTTCTCCAGGTGGAACAGAGAACGGTGAAGGAGGAAGATCACCGCATCCTCCACCCCAATACCATGCTGGTAGGCGAACTGGAGTGGATCCATCGCTGGACCCACCAGGGAGCGGAGGTGAGCAAGGAGCAGTCTCTCCAGGGTCTTCATCATGTGGGACATCAGGGCCACTGGTCTGTAGCTGTTCAGATCTTTGGGGTGGGAAGTCTTTGGTACAGGTACCACACAAGATGTTTTCCACAACTGCGGTACCCTCCCCAGCTTCAGGCTCAGGTTGAAGATATACTCCACAATCCCACACAGCTGGTCTGCACAGGACTTGAGGAGCTGTGCACTGATGCCGTCCGGTCCCGACGCCTTCCTCGCCTTGATCTTCCTCAACTCCGTCCTCACCTGGGTCTTAGTGAGGGTCAGGTTGGGGGGGCTGTGTGTTGGGAATGGGGGGGGGGTGATGGTGGAGTGGGGAGTGGGCAGCAGAACTTGATGTCTTCAGTGGCAGCAGTGGTTGTTGTGCAGTCGGGGGGGAGGGCGGTTGGTCAAACCTATTAAAAAACAGATTCAGATTGTTCGCCCACTCCCTGCCCGCCGTGGCCTGGGGGGAGGTATTCTGGAGCCCAGAGATGGTTTTAAGGTTTCTCCAGACCCCGCTGATGTCGCTCTGTTGCAGCTTGTCCTCCATCTTCTTCCTGAAGCTGTCCTTGCCTTCTCTGATCTTTCTCCTCAGCTCCCTCTGTATGGACTTCAGCATCTTCCTGTTCCCCGACCTGAAGATCCTCTTCTTCTCTCTCAGAAGTGTTTTTATCTCAGGGTTGATCCAGGGTTTGTTGTTTGAGCAACACCGTATGGTCTTGGTGGGAACGGTGTTGTCCACACAGAAGCTGATGTAGTCCGTGATGGTGTGAGTGAGGCCATCGATGTCCTCACCACGTGGATCGCAGAGCTGCTTCCAGGCGGTGGTTTCAAAACAGCCCTTTAGAGTGTCCATTGCCTCCTCAGACCATAACTTCACTGTGCGCATAACCGGAGATTGTCTGTGTACTAGGGGTTTGTACACCGGCCGGAGATAAACCAAGTTGTGATCCGATCTCCTGAGTGGGGGGAGTTGTAATGAGGTGTACGCCTCCTTAGTGTTTGTGTAGAATAAGTCCAGTGTTTTATTGTCTCTATAGCTTGCAGAATGGGAAGATAACCAAATTAGCATGAACTGTGGTAATTCTGCATATATGAAAAAAAAAACCAGCAATATTTACATATTTACAGGTCTTGCATTTGTGGAATAAGGGTGAAGTGAAAATAGTGGTAAAAATTAAGTGGAACGCAAAGTTAAGGAAAAAGGAATTTGGAAAAAAAATTGTTATGAAAAAGAAAACAGATTAACTTTACCTTGTGTTCAAAAAGGGATGGTCATTACAGAAAAAGGTTATGGCTTTTCTTGAAGCTAATGCTGTTAACTGCCTTGCTCTCTTGGCATTGCTTGGTTCTCAAGAGGCTTGGAACAGGACAAAATGGTCAAGCCTTAGGAGGGGTCACAGGCGTGGAAAGAATGACTCTGAGTAGCCAGGCTATGGTCCAACCTGGGCTGGAGATGAGCCTTGGCGGCAATGGTTCTCCCTGCTGTCCTGTGCCCTGGGGTCTTGGCCTGGAAATCCTCAGTGAGGTGGAGCCTGGTTCAGGCCCGGAGCTTGCGTCTGCTGGAGGTGGCTGGAACAATGGATCTCCTCTAGGACTGCATTTGGCAGTGCAGGATAGCCAGAAGGAAGCCTTAAAAATGGAATAAGTTCTAAAAAGTGTGATCACACTTGACTTACAGAAAAATTAAGATTAAAGAAGAAAATCATGGCTTGATTGTCTTTAGAAAAGATAAAATTTGATTACTTCCACTAGTCATAAATTGCTAGAGAAGGTGATGGAGTTTTAAAGAAAAATCCAAAAAAGTATCAACGTTCAGGTAGTTAAAGTGTGCTAAAAAAGGGAAAGCTTCAAGTGTTACCTTCAGTCAGGTAAAAGCTGGATTAGAGGCCTTCAGGCCTCTTAGGAGAGAGAGGGGGCCGATGATATCTCTCTCCTCAAAAAAAAAAAAAAAAAATCAGCAGCAAAAGAGAATGAATTCTGGGTAGAGACATGTGATAAAGGGGTATTGGCCCCGACCCATAGGGCGGTCCTGAGGGGTTGGCCAGTCAGGGCTTTGCATGACTATCTCACTGCCCCTTTGGTAAGCTCGCTCATCCCAATGGGAAAGGGACAAATTTGTTGGTGCCCCTCTGTTAATGAAAGAAAAACCCACAATGGTCACAGAAATAACTTGAATCTGACAAAAGTGGTAATAAATAAAAATTCTATGAAAATTAACCAATGAAAATCAGACAATGCTTTTGAATTGTGTTTCAACAGAATTATTAAAAAAAAACAAACTCATGAAACAGACCTGGACAAAAATGATGGTACCCCTAGAAAAGATTGAAAATAATGTGACCATAGGGACATATTCAACCAAGATGTGTCCTCTAATTAACATCACAGGTGTCTACAAACTTGTACTCAGTCAGTCGGCCTATTTAAAGGGTGACAAGTAGTCACTGTGCCGTTTGGTGACATGGTGTGTACCACACTAAACATGGACCAGAAGGAAGCAAAGGAGAGAGTTGTCTCAGGAGATTAGAAAGAAAATGATACACAAGCATGTTAAAGGTAAATGCTATAAGACCATCTCCAAGCAGCTTGATGTTCCTGTGACTACAGTTGCACATATTATTCAGAAATTTAAGATCCACGGGACTGTAGCCAACCTCCCTGGACGTGGCCGCAGGAGGAAACTTGATGAAAAATGGAAGAGACGGATAATACGAATGGTAACAAAAGAGCCCAGAACAACCTCTAAACAAAATACAATACAAAATACAAAATAAAACCGGAATAAAGTTACATAAGACTAAACCAGAACAAAACTGGAAGTAGTTTCAAAATAAAATTAGAATTATACAACAGCTACAGTTAGGGTTGTGTGCCCTAGTGATCCTAAGAGCTATGTTGTTGGGGAAAATTTTCCCCAGGTACAGTGCAGCCGGAAAGTATTCACAGTGCTTCACTTTTTTCCACATTTTGTTATGTTACAGCCTTATTCCAAAATAAAAAACTAAGAAATCACATGTACATAAGTATTCACAGCCTTTGCCATAAAGCTCAAAATTGAGCTCAGGTGCATCCTGTTTCCACTGATCATCCTTGAGATGTTTCTACAGCTAATTGGAGTCCACCTGTGGTAAATTCAGTTGATTGGACATGATTTGGAAAGGCACACACCTGTCTATATAAGGTCGCACAGTTGACATTGCATGTCAGAGCACAAACCAAGCATGAAGTCAAAGAAATTGTCTGTAGACCTCTGAGACAGGATTGTCTTGAGGCACAAATCTGGGGAAGGGCACAGAAAAATTTCTATGGCTTTAAACATTCCAATGAGCACAGTAGCATTCATTCATTCATTTGTTCATCTTCTTCCACTTAATCCTTTTCGGGTCACGGGGGGGCTTTAGCTTATCCCAGCATCTTTGGGCGAGAGGCAGGGTACACCCTGGACAGATCGCCAGTCCATCGCAGGGCCAACACAGAGAGAAAGTCAACCATTCACTCTCACAGTCATACCTAAGGACAATTTAGAATCCCCAGTTTGATGCCAATTAACCTAACTTGCATGTTTTTGGCATGTGGGAGGAAACCAGAGAAAACCCAGAGTAAACCCACGCAGACACTGGGAGAACATGCAAACTCCACACAGATCACTCTTGGTCGGGGGCTGGGATCGAACCCAGGATCCACCGGCCAAGGGTGAGTTGCTGTGCTGCCGCAGTGGTAACCACTCCGCCACCGCGCTGCCACAGTAGCATTCATCATCCATAAGTCCTGCTGCCCACTCCCCACTCCACCAACACCCCCCCACTCCCAACACACAGCCCCCCATCCTGACCCTGACCAGGACCCAGGTGAGGACGGAGCTGAGGAAGATCAAGGCGAGGAAGGTGTTGGGACCGGACGGCATCAGCGCAAAGCTCCTCAAGTCCTGTGCAGACCAGCTGTGTGGGATTGTGACGTACATCTTCAACCTGAGCCTGAAGCTGGGGAGGGTACCACAGCTGTGGAAAACATCTTGTGTGGTACCTGTACCAAAAACTTCCCACCCCAAAGACCTGAACAGCTACAGACCGGTGGCCTTGACGTCCCACTTGATGAAGACCCTGGAGAGACTGCTCTTTGCTCACCTCCGCCCCCTGGTGGAACCAGCGATGGATCCACTCCAGTTCGCCTACCAGCATGGCATTGGGGTGGAGGATGCGGTGATCTTCCTCCTTCACCGTTCTCTGTCCCACCTGGAGAAGCCCGGGAATACAGTGAGGATCATGTTCTTTGACTTCTCCAGTGCTTTCAACACCATCCAACCGATGATCCTGAAGGACAAGCAGCTGTGCGCAGGGGTGGACCAGCACCTGTCATCATGGATTCAGGACTACCTCACAAACCGGCCACAGTTTGTGAGAACCCAGGACTGTGTGTCCGACACGATCATCGGTAGCACGGGGGCCCCCCAGGGAACGGTGCTGGCTCCCTTCCTGTCCACTCTTTATACTGCGGACTTCTCACACAACACAACACACTGCCATCTACAGAAGTTCTCTGATGACTCTGCGATCGTTGGCCTCATCTCCAATGGAGATGAAGCTGAGTATAGAGGGCTTATCCAGGACTTTGTGGACTGGTGCCATCGGAACTGCCTCCAGATCAACGCGAGGAAAACTAAGGAGCTGGTGGTGGACTGCCGCAGGCATGGGCAACCCCTCACAGCACCAGTAAATATACAGGGAACAGACATCGAGATGGTGACATCCTATAAGTACCTGGGTGTTCATCTGAACAATAAACTAGACTGGTCACACAATACTGACGCACTCTACAAGAAGGGACAGCGCAGGCTGTTCCTGCTGAGGAGACTCGGGTCTTTTGGTGTACAAGGGGCGCTGCTGAAGACATTCTATGACACGGTGGTGGCATCAGCCATCACTTTTGGAGTGGTCTGCTGGGGCAGTGGCATTACTGCAGCCGATAGGAAGAGACTGAACAAACTGATCAAGAAAGCTAGCTCTGTCCTGGGGCAGCGCCTTGATCCGGTGGAGGAGATAGGAGAGAGAAGGACGGTGGCTAAACTGTCATCTCTGCTGGAGTCCGAGTTCCACCCTATGCAGGACATACTGAATGCACTGAGGAGCTCATTTAGCAGCACACTACATCATCCCAGGTGCACAACCGAGAGGTTTCGCAGGTCCTTCCTACCAACGGCTGTCAGACTGTACAACCTAAGCAGGGCTACTCGCAGAGATAGCAAAAAGATGTAACAAACTAATAGTTTTTTGAATGCAAAAGATGCAATAGACTTACACAATGGTCCCCTCCGGCATACAACTAGGAAAATACCGGTCGCTATGGAGGGTGAGAATATGTATGGGCACATATTCATACCATGTAGGATAACTAAGTAGACGGTTATGCTGTTTCATCCCATCTAGCAACAATGCTCTGCACTGTGTGTGTTTATATATTTACATATTTATTCCATCTAGCGACAATGCTCCGCACTGGGTGTGTTTATATTTATATCTATATATTTATTCCATCTAGCTACAATGCTCCGCACTGTGTGTTTATATATCTACATATTATTCCATCTAGCTACATTGCTCCGCACTGTGTGGGTTTATATATTTACATATTTATTCCACCTAGCTGCAATGCTCCGTACTGTGGGTGTTTATATATCTACATATTTATTCCATCTAGCTACAATGCTCCGCACTGTGTTTATATATTCATATATTTATTCCATCCAGCTACAGTGCTCTGCACTGTGTGTCTGTGTGTGTGTATATATATATATTTTATAGTAATATGTACATATGTATATTAGCTGCTCTTGCTTGCTTGCTTTTTTTCTTGCCTTCTGATTGTTGCTCTGAGTGTTGCTATCCCTGTGCTGTTGCAATCCTGGAATTTCCCCGTTGTGGGACTAATAAAGGCTTATCTTATCTTAACTTATCTTAAATGGAAGAAGTTCGGAACCACCAGGACTCTTCCTAGATCTGGCTGGCCGTCTAAAATGAGTGACCACGGGAGAAAGGCCTTAGTCAGGGAGGTGACCAAAAACCCGATGGTCACTCTTTTAGAGCTCCAGCGTTCCTCTGTGGAGAGAGGAGAACCTTCCAGAAGGACAACCATCTCTGCAGCAATCCACCAATCATGTCTGTATGGTAGAGTGGCCAGACGGAAGCCACTCTTTAGTAAAAGGCACATGGCAGCCCACCTGGAGTTTGCCAAAAGGCACCTGAAGGACTCTCAGACTATGAAAAACAAAATTATCTGGTCTGATGAGACAAAGATTGAACTCTTTGGCGTGAATGCCAGGCGTCATGTTTGGAGGAAACCAGGCACCGCTCATCACCAGGCCAATACCATCCCTACAGTGAAGCATTGTGGTGGCAGCATCATACTGTGGGGATGTTTTCAGTGGCAGGAACTGAGAGACTAGTCAGGATAGAGGGAAAGATGAACGCAGCAATGTACAGAGACATCCTGGATGAAAACCTGTTTCAGAGCGCTCTTGACGTCAGACTGGGGTGGCGGTTCATCTTTCAACAGGACAAGGACCCTAAGCACACAGCCAAGATATCAAAGGAGTGGCTTCAGGACAACTCTGTGAATGTCCTTGAGTGTTCCAGCCAGAACCTAGACTTGAATCCAATTGAACATCTCTGGAGAGATCTGAAAATGGCTGTTCATCAATGCTTCCATCCAACCTGATGGAGCTTGAGAGGTGCTGCCAAGAGGAACGGGTGAAACCATAGCCGTATAATATGATAGTTGTGACACTCTTTGATTCCACCGCTGCCAGATCACATGGTTCACGGAGCTCCAAATAGTTCCAAACAGTGGCCTTTCTATAATAGTGTGTGAATGGCAGCTGTGACCTTTTGTGGTATTAACAGCATTTTTTAGCCATATTAGGTAAATATTCAGAATACCTATCAGTAGGTACATTGTTTAGACTTACAATGAACAGATTTAAATGGATTATGATATGAAGAGCAGCTTTCAAAAGACTGCCAGAGGATGTTTTGGAGAGAAGGAGAACTGATGATTCACATTGATGAAAGATGCAGCATAAATATCACTGCCTAGCTGTGTGGCCTTACTTTATATTATAGCTTCAGTGGACTGGTTACTGAATTATCACGTTTTAAATACAATGGGTTATTTTGTAAGATTAGGCAGAATTATCTGAATTGAAAATATGTCGTAAAAAAAAAACTGCTGTCAGTCAGTTTAATGTGATTTAGCTAAGTTACTAGGGGTTGTGTACTTTACTCCTAAACCTTTCAAGTTAGGAAAGATTTTTTGTGTGTGAATGTAAATATAGCACATTAGTGCCTCTCAGTAAATTTGAATATTGTGAAATATTTATTTTTTTATAATTAAAAAAAAACTTTCAAATGTTCAATATTCATTACAGGCACAAGGAAATATTTCAGGCCTTTTCTAAATTCAATTTTGATTGTAGTTTTTGAAATTAAAATGTAAATCATGATATTCTATTGACTGAGATGTACTAGTACATAAACATTACACTGTACTCTGAAAACTAGTGACAAAGCAGGGTGGAAAGTACTAAATAAAAGAAGAGGCCTTTGTAACACAATGTAGTCAAAGTGCAACAGTCTGTTTTATGAAAATATTCAATGTAGTACAAATGCCATTAAATTATATTTTTTAAAATAAAAATTAATAAAAATGCAAAGACATGCTTGCATTTTCTCATTTTTCACTCTGAACTTTTGCCTGACAAATTACTGTCAGCTAATACGAGTGAGCAGCGTGTTGGCACCATTGCCCCCTCTTCCAGGTGGGACTGGGGTTACATGATTAGATAGATAGATAGATAGATTTGTTTATCTGACAGGGACAGTGCAATAAACATAGACAATTAGTCAATGACAATCAATCTGATGTGTTGCACAGAGTGTATAGCTATTAGCTAATTTGCAACTCTTGTCCCTGGATGGGCTTTAGAAAGGAGAAACAAGTAAAAAAAAAAAAAAAAAAAGGAAACAAAAGGAATACACAATAACCACATACATCGATGCACAACAAACATAAATACATTATAAATACACAATTATAAATATTATAAATATTATAAATACACAAATATAACAACCTGACTCACATTTGTCTATTTTAGGCCTCCCTCCCTTTGTCACTCACTATAAACAAACACATTCATTCCTTCCCTTCATTCACTCTCACCCTGCAGACAATCCTTTCATACATGGATACATTCTTGTTTATTTTTCAGCCAGTTTTTAACCTTTTTAGTGAATGTTTTAAAGTCCGTTATTATTTTAATTTCATTTGGCATTGTGTTCCAGATGTGACTGCCCTTTATAGAGAAAGCTGTTTGTCCAAATGTGGTTCTGCGGTGGAATATTTTACAGTTATTGTTAACAGAACTCCTGGTGGCTCTGCTGCTGTCCTGTCTTTGGATGAAACCAGCAAGTGGCTCAGGTGCTGATTTATGGAAACATTTGAAAGTTAATTTCAGTAAACAGAGGTCAATGAAACTCTCAAAACTCAATAGGTTGTATTTTTTTAAAATATTACAGTGATGCCACCTAATGGGCTTTTTGTCCAAGATTTTTAGGGTTTGATTATATAATGAACCTATATGTCTTATTGTGGAAGGGGCTGCTTGAGCCCAGACTGTCAAACAGTATGATATATGAGAAAAAACCATAGAATGCATATACAGTACAGCAGGTTCGTAAGGTATGTAATATCTAATTAATTTAAAGCAGTTCAGATTTTTTTTAACTGTTTTTGAAATTTTCTTTATATGAAGATTAAATTTGAGTTGAGGATCTAGTACAACGCCAAGGTATTTGAATTCTGTAACTAAACTGATGTCATGATCATTTATATTAACTTTAAAACATTGCAGGTTATATTTTTTGATTGAAAAGCACATTGAAACTGTTTTCTGAAGGTTCAGCAATAGATGGTTCTGGAGGAGCCACTCTTGGACATCAACCATACTTGTAGACAGTACATCTGCAGCCTGTGCTGGAGTCTTGGCAGCTGTGTAAATAACTGCATCATCTGCATAAAGTTGGCATGTTGCAGCAGAGCAGTGTAGCGGCAAGTCATTAATAAAAATGCTGAAAAGTAAAGGACCAAGAATGGACCCTTGTGGGATACCCATACGGTTATTTAAAAGTGAGGATTTGTCCTGGTGAACTTTTACACACTGTTCTCTATTCTGGAGATAAGATGCAAACCAGTCTAATGTATCTGGGGAGAAGTTAAAAGATACCATTTTGGATAAAAGCAAACTGTGGTTTACAGTATCGAAAGCCTTTTTGAGATCTAGAAAAACAGCTCCTACCACATTACCCCTGTCCAAGGACTGTTTGACATTTTCAATAAGGCAACAGTTTGCTGTTTCTGTTGAGTATCCTGGTCTAAAACCAAATTGATGTGGATGAAGAAGTTGACTGTCTTGTAAGTAGTCTATCATCTGTGTAGCTACAACTTTTTCAAGAACCTTAGACAGGACTGGTAAAATAGAGATTGGGCGGTAATTGCATATATCGTCTTTACTGCCTGATTTATGAACTGGTATGACGACAGCTTTTTTCCAGCCAGATGGAAATGTACTAGACCTAATGGAGAGATTAATGAGATGAGTCAGTGGTTTGATTAATATTTTGCTGTGCGTTTTGAGAAAGGAGGTGCTCATGTTGTAGATATCATTAGTTTTTGAGTTTGACAGTGTTTTGACAATACCAGCAATTAACTCCTCATTTACCTCATCGATGTGAAAAGAATCTGTTGGAAGTATTGAATTTGTGTTGTTTAGCACATTTGGCGGCACAAAGTTTTTTGTCAAGTTTTCCACAGAGCCCACAAAATATGAATTAAATTCATTTGCCAATGTAGCCTTGTCACTGATGGTCTTGCCATTGATTCTAAGTTCCTTTACCCCCTTCTGAACATTTTTTTTATTAGTTAAGTTATTTAAATGCCTCCATAGGGAACTGTTGTTACCCTTTGCATGATCTATCAGTTTAATGTAATAAGATACTTTTGATTTTCGCAGCTCTTGTACCACTTTATTTCTTAAACTTTTGTACACAAGATGATCATTTTGCAGTTTAGAGGTTAATGATGTTTTCAATGCAGAGTCTCGCCTCTTCATAAGTTTTCTTATTTCATTATTTAACCATGGTAGGTTAATCTTCTGTTGTCTATTTTTAATTTGCTTTGTAAATTTTTCTATGGACTTAGTAATTGTTGCAGTTATAAAGTTACAACAATCATCTACTTCGTTTATTGACATGAGCTGCTCCCAATTTTGATTCTCTAAGAAATGTTCAAACTCCTCATTTTTTGATTTGGGAATAATAAAATTTGGTTTGTCAATATCGACTCCTCCAAAATACTGTAGTCGCTTTTTAGTGAGTTTTCTGACAGCAAGAACCATGTTATGATCTGAGAGACCAGTTACAAGATTATAGGTTCTGGTTATTCGTTCTGGTTTATTAGCTATTTTATTGAATTTAAATAGATAATAACAGCACCAGTGATTAAAATAAAAGTAAGCCTTTTTTCTACTTTTTTATTTATCCATTTTGTAACATCACATAATTGTGGAAAAAGCAATATTTTCCTCCAATGTCAGAAGGGTTTGACTACAAAAATTGTATTTTGATGCCAAAAACAATGAAACCCTAAAATGTTCACACATCAGGTTCTCAGCATGATTATCTGTGTTGCTTATGGATGCACAAATCAAGCTGAGAAAGTGATCCAGATGTTTGGGTTCCCAGCATACACAGAAAGGAGAAAAGATGTCTGAGACAAGTTAGCAGAAACAGCATGACTTTAATGAAAGAGTACAACAACAGAAAACGTTATGCAGTACCTTTATTTCCACAAAACATTTCCATCTCCAAGCTCAAACATTTATGATGGCACATAAATTGTGTTTTTTTATGTTGGAGTAAAACAATGATAATGAGGAAATTAAACTGAATCTGACATAATTTCTGGACCCAGGGAACAGAAGACAGACTCGAGGAAATATAATTATCCTTTTATTGTCAACCCATGTCTTGTATGTGAGTGCGTGTATGTACAATGTGGTGTGAAGTGCAGGTCTCGTGCTGGGGCAGAGCAGGACGCCGTTCAGCCTGGCAACCCTATGGAGACAAAGCAGAGACGTTAACGCTGCACCAACGCTGACAGCGTAATTAATACAGTCGCTTACTTTGCAGGTGTTGATGCTATGCTCCGGTTTGCCCTGCGGGTGACAGCCAGGGAGAGAGCGTCTAGCTCTGTGCTGGGAAAAGGGGAAGTTACCCTGATGATGGTGTGGAGTTGAGCCGCCGCCGGGGAGAGAGAATCCGCCGTCAGGGAGGTCCACCTGTGCACAGGGGAAAGGAACTTGACAAGGTGAGTGGAGGTTAAGCTTACGTGCTTCAACGTGTTGCTCGTGGTCAGAGGTTGAGCCAAGATGTGGCTGGAGATGAGAGACGTGTCTTCGTGAGTTGGACAGATGGCTCCGGGCTGAGTTGCTGGCAGGCCTGGCTCTTAAAGCCCGCTGACAATTGGCAACAGGTGTGCACGCAGCTGAGACTGATGATGGCCCTGTGGGTGCCATGACAGTACTCCCCCCTCTAGAGGTGCCTCCTGGCACCTGCCCTATCTTACCCGGGTGCGTCCGGTGAAAGTCACGGATGAGTTGTTTATCGAGGACAAGAGACAGATGTACCCAGGACCTATGCTCAGGGCCGAATCCCTCCCAGTCCACCAGGTATTGTAGGCCGCGGCCCCACCGGCGGACATTCAGGATGGCAGTGACTCCCCATGCTGGATGGCCATCGATCATCATCGGGGGAGGTGGAGCTGCGGGGGGCGGGCAGAGGGGGCTGGAACAGACAGGTTTCACCTGTGAAACATGGAAGGTTGGACAGATGCGGAGGGAGGGGGGGAGAGCTAGGCGGACAGCCACAGGGTTAATCACACATACAAGAGATTAGATTTTTAGATTAGATTAGATTCAACTTTATTGTCATTACACATGTATGAATACAAGGTAATGAAACACAGTTTAGTATCCAATCAGAAGTGCAAAGGACAGCAGTGCAGTATATACGGTAATTAACAGTATGTGCAATTTAAGCAAATATATGCAAATATATGCAGCAGTGCAGAAAGTTAAGAGTACTGTTATGTGCAAATAATGTGCAATAAGTTAGATGTAGTTATGTAGTTATGCAAACGTTATGTGCAAATAATGTGCAATAAGTTAGATGTAGTTATGTAGTTATGCAGTTATGTACAGGTGAGGATGGTAAGAGATGATGGTAAGAGAGTCAGCGGGGAACTAAGTTCAATAACGTGACAGCTGTTGGAAAGAAACTGTTCCTAAACCTGCTGGTTCTAGTCCGAAGGCTTCTGAAATGTCTTCTGGAGGGGAGAAGCTGGAACAGTCCATGAGCAGGATGGTTGGAGTCCCTAAGAATGCTGCGTGCCCGGCGCAGACATCTTTTCCTGTAGACGTCCTCTATAACTGGAAGTGGAGTCCCTGTGATGCATTGGGCGGTTTTCACCACCCGCTGCAACGCCTTGCGGTCAGCGACAGAGCAGCTCCCATACCAGACTGTGATACAGTTGGTCAGGGTGCTCTCTATCACGCAGTGGTAGAAGTTGCCCAGGATGTCAGTTGACAGATGGTTCTTCTTCAGTGTCCTCAAGAAGAAGAGGCGCTGATGGGCCTTCTTGATCAGGCTGGTGGTGTTAACTGACCAGGACAGGTCCTCCGAGATGTGGGTCCCCAGGAATTTGAAGCTGGGGACACGTTCAACAGCTATGCCATTGATATGGATGGGGTCATGTGTCTCTTCCCTCTCCTTCCTGTAGTCCACTATGAGCTCCTTGGTTTTGCTGGTGTTAAGGAGCAGGTTATTGTCAGTGCACCAAGTAGCCAAGTGCTCAACCTCTGCCCTGTAGTGTGACTCGTCATTGTCCCTGATGAGTCCAATCACCGTGGTGTCATCTGCGAACTTTATGATGGAATTGGATCCATACATAGGCCTGCGTGGGTGTAGAGGGTGTAGAGGGAGTAGAGGAATGGGCTGAGCACACAGCCCTGTGGTACACCAGTGTTGAGTGTGATGACGGAAGAACGGTTGGGGCCTGACTTAACATGCTGGGGTCTGTTGGTCAGAAAATCCATGATCCAGTTGCAGGTGGAGGTACTGATTCCCAGGTCCCCAAGTTTAGTGAGCAACTTGGAGGGGATAACTGTGTTGAATGATGAGCTGAAGTCAACAAACAGCATTCTTGCGTAGGTGTTCTTGTCATCCAGGTGTGAGAGTACATAGTGCAGCGCTGTAGAAACCGCATCCTCTGTACTCCTGTTGCTCCTGTAGGCGAACTGATGAGGGTCCAGTGTAGGGGGCAGGCCTTTTTTGAGCTGTGCCAAGACCAGTCGCTCAAAGCACTTCATGACTATGGGCGTCAGTGCCACAGGGCGATAGTCATTTAGGCACGATGGTGTTGAATGTTTCGGCACTGGTACTATTGAAGTGGTCTTGAAGCACGCTGGTACCACGGCCTGGGCCAGGGACAGATTGAAGATGTCTGTGAAGACCCCTGCCAGCTGCTCAGCGCATGCCCTCAGCACACTCCCAGGAATGCCATCAGGGCCAGCAGCCTTACATACGTTGACATGACTCAGTGCGTTACGGACGTTGGTGTGGGTGAGTGTGAGGTGGTGGAGGTCATCAGAGGGTGGGAAATTGATGTTCTTTTCGTTGTTGTCCTTGTCAAAATGAGCATAGACGTCATTTAGCTCATTGAGAAAGGGCACAGTCATGGCTATAGGTATGGAGTTGCTGGGCTTATAATCAGAGATAGCTTGAATGCCCTGCCACATGTGTCGGGGGTCAGAGTCCCCAAAATGTTCCTCCACCTTCAGCTTGTAGCTGTGCTTGGCCTTCTTGATGCCCCTCTTCAGATCTGCCCTGGATGAACTGTAGGCCTGTGCATCACCAGATCTAAAGGCATTGTTACGTGCTTTTAGAAGAAGCCGCACTTCTCTGTTCATCCACGGCTTCTGATTTGGGTACGTGGTGATCTGTCTTTCCGTGGTGACACTGTCAATAGTGGTGTTGATATGGTCCAGGACTGAGTGGGTGTAAGAGTTGATGTTTTTGTGGGAGTCACAGGTAGCCTGAGAGGTGAACATACTCCAGTCTGTATTCCTAAACTTCTCCTGGAGTACAGAGTCAACCCCCTCTGGCCACACTTTGATGGTCCTCACTGATGGCTTCACCCGGTTGATAAGCGGTACGTACTTGGGGGTAAGGAACAAGGATAAGTGATCAGACTGACCTAGGTGGGGGAGGGGAGTTGCTGTGTAGGCTCCCACAATATTGGTGTAAACATGGGTCAATGTTTTGTCCCCTCTTGTGTGACAGGAGACATGCTGGTAGAATTTAGGAAGCACTGTCTTGAGGTTAGAGTGGTTAAAATCACCCGCCACAATAAATGCTGCCTCTGGGTGTGCAGTTTGTTGTTTGCTAATAGCTGCATGCAGTTCTTTCATAGCAAGCTTAGCATTAGCATCCGGAGAAATGTAAGCGGCTGTTATGATGGTACAAGTGAACTCGCGTGGCAGATAGAAAGGTCTACATTTAACCATGAGAAACTCCAGGTTAGCTGAGCAGTGTCTCTCAACAGTGACAGAGTTCGTGCACCAAGCCTTGTTAATATAAATGCACACTCCCCCGTCCCCTCTTGTCTTACCGGAGTCAACTGCTGCTCTGTCTGCCCGGAGCGTGTGTAGGCCGGCTAGCTCGATAGCATTGTCGGGTATTCCACTGTGAAGCCATGTTTCCGTAAAAATCATGATATTGCAGTTCATAAGTCTCTTATTGTTGGTGATCCGAAGCCGTAGTTCACTCATTTTGCTCGCCAGAGACCGTACATTAGCAAGGAAAATACTGGGTAGCGATAGCCGGTGCGGTGTTAGCTTTAGCTTAGCTCTTAGCCCACCGCGCTTACCCCTCCTTTGTCTACGATCTTTACGCCGCCTGCGAGCACTTCTGGTCGGCCGGGAAGCCTGCCGAGCGTCGGGAGTTCTCCAGAGCTCCGGGATGAGACGTAGATTCAGACGTAGGTTGCTGATAAAAAGGTCGTTATCGTTGCTTTGTAATCCAATATTCAAAAGCTCATCTCGGGTGTAAGATGTAAAAGCAGAGCTGTTCTGAACGAACATACCCGAAATGAGCAGAAATAACACTGCTAGTCCCCAGAATCTGATAGGACGCTGAGCCTCGCGTTGTGCACGCGCCGCCATCTTGCGCCACATAATAGGGTAAGGCCCAATAAAATGCTTGGTCAGCTTGCGTTTCTCTGCTTTCAAATTAATGTTGCGAGTTGACAGCCATACCTGCCGACCCACCTTGTACTCGGGCGCCGGTCTCCTGCAGCGATTGGCCGTCCTGATGTTACGCTCGGTGGTTTGAAGGAGGACTCTGCGGGTGGTAATCCAGAACCGGTGGCAGTGCCTGACATGGGCGTGGTCAGAGGGCACTGCCACCTCCTTTTCCTCCTCTGGAAACAGTGGGGGCTCATACCCCAAAGATGCCCTGAAGGGGGACATCCCAATCGCTGAAGAAACCGTGGAGTTGTGAGCGTACTCGATCCATGGCAGGTGGCTGCTCCAAGAAGAAGGGCTAGAGAGAATAATGCAGCGTAGGGCGGCCTCCAGTTCCTGATTCGCTCGTATGCACTGCCCATTGCTCTGAGAGTGGTAACCAGATGACAGGCTTACTGTTGACCCCAGCTCGTGACAGAACACCCTCCAAACTTGGGAAACAAACTGGGGCCCATGATCCAAGACGACATCCGTGGGGATCCCATGAAGACGGATGACGTGTTTAACCAACAGGTCCGCTGTCTCCAGTGCCGTTGGCAACCTCCGGAGGGGAACGAAGTGGGCCGCCTTGGAGAAGCGATCAACAATGGTCAGGACCGTCGTAAAATGATTGGATGGTGGGAGGCCTGTCACGAAATCCAGGGCGATGTGTGAACAGGGACGACTAGGAACCGGCAGGGGGTGAAGCAGTCCGGCCGGGGGAGAGGAGCATGACTTCCCAGTGGCGCACTGAGCGCAAGCCTGGATGTAGGCATTGACATCCTTTCGCAGCCCCGGCCGCCAGAATGACCTCTGGAGAAGCTCAATCGTGCGAGACACCCCAGGGTGGCATGCCAACTTCGAGGCGTTAGCCCACTGAATGACCTTACCCCGGACCGGCGTAGGGACAAACAACCGCTCTGAGGGGCTGCCTCCCAGATCGGGCTCAGCCTCCTGCGCCTTCACAACCTTCTCCCTGATGTCCTACAAGAGGGCGCCCACAACCCAGGATGGAAGAAGGATCATTTGTTCCTGGTCCTCGGATACCTCCGCCAAGAACTGCCTGGAGAGGGCGTCTGGCTTTGCGTTCTTGTCCCCGGGGTGGTAGGTGATGGTGAAGTCGAACCGACCGAAGAACAGGGACCAGCGGGCCTGACGCGAGTTTAACCGCTTAGCTGTCCTCAGATATTCCAAGTTCTTATGGTCGGTCCAAACTACAAAAGGCTGGACAGCTCCCTCCAGCCAGTGGCGCCACTCCTCCAATGCGAGCTTAACCGCCAACAGCTTCCTATCGCCGATGCTGTAATTCCTCTCTGCTGGAGACAAGCGGTGCGAGAAGAAGGCGCAGGGGCAGAAGGCACAGGGGCAGATCACCCCGTCTATGGGAGAAAGCTGAGAGAGTACTGCCCCCACCCTGGAGTCCGAAGCGTCCACCTCGACCAGGCACTGGAGAGCCGGGTCCACCTGCACAAGGATGCGGGACGATGAGAACTCCCTCTTGAGTGCGCCGAACGCTGCTGCAGCCTACTCCGTCCAGTTGAAGGGGACCTTCGGGGACGTGAGACAGGTCAGCGGGCAGGCCACCATGCTATACTTGGGCACAAAGCGGTGGTAAAAATTGGCAAACCCCAGGAACTGCTGGAGTTGCTTCCTGGACGGGGAAGGGGGGGGGGCAGTCCACCACCGCCTTGACCTTGACCGGGTCGGGGAGAACCTGATTGTGGGAAATCACAAAACCGAGAAAGGACGTCTCATTGGCATGGAACTCGCATTTCTCGGCCTTCACGAACAGTTGGTTCTCCAGGAGTCGTTGGAGGACCCGTCTCACGTGCACCCGGTGCTCCCCAAGTGATCGGGAGAAGATGAGGATGTCGTCCAGGTAGACAAAGACAAAGGTGCCCAGAAAGTCCCAGAGAATGTCATTGATCAGGCGCTGGAAGACGGCCGGAGTGTTAGTCAGCCCAAATGGCATCACCAGGTATTCGAAGTGGCCGCTTGGAGTCCGGAAGCCAGTCTTCCACTCATCTCCCTCCTTGATCCGCACGAGATGGTACGCATTGCAGAGGTCGAGTTTGGTGAACCAAGAGGCCCCCTGGTGGGAATCAAACGCCGTGTCCATGAGGGGCAGGGTGTACTTATCCTTCACCGTAGTATCATGGAGACCCCTGAGGTCAATAAATGGACACAGGGAGCCGTCCTTCTTTCCAACGTAGAATAATCCTGCCCCCACCGCCGAAGAGGAGGGGCGGATGATCCCTGAGCTGAGCGACTCCTTTATATACGTATCCATCGCCTCCTGTTCCAGAGCAGACAGGCTGTACAGACGGCTCGACGGCAGCGGGGCACCAGCCCGAAGATTAATAGCGCAGTCATAAGGGCGGTGAGGAGGAAGGGACAGCGCCCGCGACTCACTGAAAACCGCCCCCAGATCATGATATTCAGCTGGCACCTTGGACAGATCTGGGGGGGAGGAACGTGCATGGGGCCACAGACACCGACGGGGCACTTGCCGCGGACTGCAGGCAAGCGCTGAGGCAGAACGAACTCCAGGATGAGATGCTTCCAGTCTGCCAGTCGAAGGAAGGATTATGCAGCCGCAGCCAGGGGTAGCCCAGGATGACCAGGGAAGTGGAGGAGGGCAGCACCAGAAAGCATAGGTCCTCCCGGTGGTTCCCAGAACCGATCACCGACACTGGGGCGGTCTGCTGAGAAAAGGTCGTTAGCGGGGCTTTAGGTAGGACTATCAGCTTGAGTGGTGGCTGGAGAGTTTGACAGGTGAGCCCTAACCGGGTTGCCAGGTCTCCTGATATAAAACTCTGCTCAGCCCCCAAGTCAATCAGTGCGTGGGTGGAGTATTCAGTGTGTTTATGAATGAATCAGATGGGCACGAGGCAGCTGGTGAGGGTTTTTTTTTTTTTTTTTTTTTTGTTACTTATTTGTACCCGTAGGTAGACTTGGTTTGCAGTCTGGTGACAAGCCACCGGCTGCTGGTCGCTGCGTGCGTGAGCGCCCTAAACCTACATGTTTTTGGTGTGCGGGAGGAAACCGGAGAAATCCCGGAGTAAACCCGCGCAACACGGGGAGAACATGCAAACTCCACACAGCTCACTGTTGGTCGGGGGCTGGGCTCGAACCCACGATCTCATGATCCCCGCGGTCCCCCGGCCGAGGGTAAAACTGTGCTGCCACAGTGCTAAACCACTGCGCCACCGTGCAGCCGAGCACGGTGGCAGTCCCAGTCTAAACCCTGAGGGGTTTAGACTGGGACACGTCCATGAGTCCCCCTACTGTGACCCACGGACCTCCTCTTTTAACCGACTCGTACAATTCTCCAATTCGTGTGCACTGCTACCACAATACAAACACAGCCATAACTCCCTACGGTGCTGTTTCTCAGCAGGCGGAATTTTGGAGTGCCCGATTACCATATCCTCCTGCCCGGAGAGGGCAGAGCCAACTGAGGTGACTGTGAGGAACGAAAAAACTGCGCGCTCGAGCGGCTGGAAGCCCTTCACTCGGCTGCTCGCTCCCTCAGCCTGTTATCCAAGCTAATGGTAAGAGAGATTAGCTCGTTTAGTCGTTCTGGCTTATCCAACCTAGCTAGTTCGTCTCTTAGACTGGGGCTTAGGCTACAGATAAAAATGCTACACAGCGAGGTGTCCTCCCACCCGACCTCAGCGGCCACCACCCAGAAATCAACCGCGTAGTCCGCAGCGGACCTACTGCCCTGTCGAAGGTTTAGAAACTGGGTGGTGAGCACGGTGTCCCGGTCGGAGTTGTCAAACACCTCATGGAAATCGGCCAGAAACTGCTGGTATGTTAAGTTAGCGTAACTGGGCTTAGCCATAATGGCATAGGCCCAGGCTAGCGCCCTACCTTCTAGGAGGTTAGCAATGTAGCCTATCTTGCTATGATCTATAGGAAAGTCCCCTGGTACTCGCTGGAAAACCGTCTCACATTGCAGGATAAACCCCCGGGCTTCCCCGAGCTTCCCACTGAAGCGTGCGGGTGTGGGCACCGGTGTGAGGCGGGCCAAAGGGACCTGACTAGCCTGGCTAGGTGGGGGGCTAGCGGGGCCTGGTGGAGCCCCGGAAGCCGGTGGGAACGTCCGTTGTCCATCCAGACGATCCAACCGGCTGTTAATTTGGGTTAACTGGATAAGGATAACATTCTGTTGGTAAGCTAGTTGTTCAACTCGAGCGTCTAGGGTGTTTAAACAGCGTGCTAGCACGCTGTCCGCTGGGTCGCTCGGACGGAGCCATACTGACATAATTTCTGGACCCAGGGGACAGAAGACAGACTCGAGGAAATACAATTATCCTTTTATTGTCAACCCGTGTCTTGTGTGTGAGTGCGTGTATGTACAATGTGGTGTGAAGTGCAGATCTCGTGCTGGGTCACAGCAGGACACCGTTTGGCCTGGCAACCCTATGGAGACAAAGCAGAGACGTTAACGCTGCACCAACGCTGACAGCGTAATTAATACAGTTGCTTATTTTGCAGGTGGTGATGCTGTGCTCCGGTTTGCCCTGCGGGTGACAGCCAGGGAGAGAGCGTCTAGCTCTGTGCTGGGAAAAGGGGAAGTTACCCTGATGATGGTGTGGAGTTGAGCCGCCGCCCGGGAGAGAGAATCCGCCGTCAGGGAGGTCCACCTGTGCACAGGGGAAAGGAACTTGACAAGGTGAGTGGAGGTTAAGCTTACGTGCTTCAACGTGTTGCTCGTGGTCAGAGGTTGAGCCAAGACGTGGCTGGAGAAGAGAGACGTGTCTTCGTGAGTTGGACAGACGGCTCTGTGCTGAGTCACTGGCAGGCCTGGCTCTTAAAGCCCGCTGACAATTGGCAACAGGTGTGCACGCAGCTGAGACTGATGATGGCCCTGCGGGCGCCATGACAGAATCAAAGTGCAAGCCCAT